>VVHJ01003322.1:0-11698 GCA_015107715.1 Tylochromis polylepis | reverse complement strand
TGTGAAGCTGTACCATCAACCAAACGTATGATGCAATCAATCATCTTGAGCTTTTCTGCTTCACTAGAATATGAGTAATTGCCTCTTATTGTCTTGGTGTTGCCAGGGGTTCCCGGACCTCCTCTCTCAGGGCTAAAGGGTCAGTGCCCAGTGGGGGGAAGTGACAACCCAGTACTGGAATTTTATCCTGATGAATAAACTACCTGTTAAATTAGACATCAAAAGTAAAGAAAACAATAGTACAGTGTTGTTTAGGCAGTGCCAAGTGCAGGGAGGAGGTACAGTTGAAGGAAATAAAAGTCATTTTAAGCTGTGCTAAAGTCATCAGCAGACTGTTTCCCAGCTGTTCACATGTTTAAAGTTGCTTGAATATGAGCTGGGGTGTCTCTTAATAATATACCAAATTGTGCTGAGGCAACATCCTCTGCACAATCAGCACCAACCATTAGCAGAGGGGAGTGAGGCTGGAGGAATGGTGAGGCCTGGGTGAGCGTCAGGTGGACCGCCATACAAAAGCACTACAGTGGGGGAGAGCCTTGTAAAACCCTCGTGAGTTCAAAGGTAGCTGTGATTGAGTGGTTGCCCAGCAAGAAAGTCATTCTCTGGATGCCTGGACTCATTTTTCCTGCCATGCCGAGGCCCTGATGGGACAAGCAGGCCTGTAATGACTCCTCGACTTCAGGTTTTGAAATCTAGAGGAGACTGAGTGGGTGGTTGTCGAAGTGAGCCTGGCAAGCTGTGAATCAGTTACAGGGCTTCAGAGTGTCATTAACTCTGCTAAGAGTGTCTCTGAGCAGTTTTTACATAGTCTCTCTTAATAATTTATAAGTGCTTTTATGTTACTTTCACAAGTTTAGATGCTTTTCACTTAAGCTTAAGAGAGATTGGAAAGATTTGCTCTAGAACAGTTTACTTTACCGCTATTGCTCCTTTAAACCCCTTAAGTGTAAGCCACAGCACTTTGAAGGAGTATTAATAGTCGCTACTGTGCAGGGAGCAACAGAATAATGAGAAAAAGTTTAAAGTGTAATTACTGAGCTTAGAGGTATGACCCTATAAATTAGCCCTGTCACCGAGTTTCACATGTAAACCTTAAGATGCCAACAGAGAGCTTCATGAGAAAATCTCAGCAATATCAGATCTTTTCACCAGTTTAGAACAACAACATCTTTAAGTCATCAAACGAACCGCTGGATTTTGGAGTCTGTCTACGTCACTCCTTTGAGATTATCTGTATTTGTTGCCTGGCGTTGCATTGTAGCAAAGAGCCATGAGTCATAACTTAAATCAGGCTGGGAGGTATCTCATTCAGGACTCTTTGGAAACAAAGAGATTTTAGTACTCGCTCTTAAAAACAGCCAAACCTCAGCCTGCTTTTGTGGCCAGTCCTTCAGATTGTCACCTTCAAGCTTTTTTCCCCACCACTTTTCCTTTGTGCTCCTATTCCTCACGCATGGGTTCTCCAGACAAAAGGGAAAACTGGCCAATTGCTGTTTTTTTAAGGCTGAAAAAACTTAGGCCGAAGACAGTTATGGCGTCTACATTCCTGCACAGTGGGGAGGTTTCCAAGCAGGTATTCTGAGTCTCTCACAGTGTGTTTGTGTGTGCTGATCTGTCACTGACGGGGGCATGAGGAGGGGTGCAGCATACGTACGCCAGAGCCATGATGCTCAGAGGTCGGCCTGCCAACGACTCAAAGCGCATCAGTGTCTTCATGTTGTCAGACGAAAGGCCCATCCCGCTGTCTGAATGACCCTAATGAAGATTGATCGACAAGCAGAGAGTGAATAATTAAAACCAATAATTCCCCTTTGCTTCTTTAAGGCAAAGAATGGCAATGCAGTCTAGGTTATAAAGCACCTTTTCTACACAAGGGAAGAGATGCTGTACATAGATATTAAAACATGTGACTCAATTTAATTACAAAGTCATTCATATAAGCGCAAAACTTTACATCTTAATTATTATAACTTATTATACCAAATTCCAGCTAACTTTAGCAAATAAAAGCAATAGCAGCAGGAAATCTGGCCCCATTACAACTAATCAAATGAAGCTAAAGTAGGTAAGAGGAGGATTTATGACTCAAAAATCTGAAACATATCATTAAGGTTTAGCTGTCACTGTATGTAACAGTCACATGTGGAGCTGAAATCAAATAAAGGACAAGTTGTACTGAATGATGTGCATATTTTGTGTGTTTCGGGTTTAATTTCATGCCTAACAATTTACCTCGTGGTTCTCACTTGTTCCGTCCTCCATCATAACCTCATCAAAGGTTTTTACGCTGGCGGGACGGATCTTAATGTTCCTGGAAGAAAAAAACCCCAAAACAAATCTTGGGTTAAGACTCCAACCCACCTTAAAACATTCAGTTCAGAGAGTCCTTTGATTACACTGGAGCTGAAAGGCCAAGTTCAGCAACAAAACCACAGGAACTTAATCACTTGCGTCAACAATGTGGTGCATCTATGACATTGTACTTCGAAAAACACCTTGTTTGCTTTGCATTTCAACGCTCAGAGGCTAAAACAGCAGCTTAATTTAACTTAAAGGGTAGCTGTCATTGCTGCTTTTTCAGCACCTCTTCCAAAAACACACTTTGGGGACTTGTGAAAATCCAGCAGCTCAACAAATATTATTTTAAGTGGACATAAATCCTGAAGCCTCGCTTTATAGTTTCTGAGGAAATACCTCGCAGGAGCCACAACACTGAAAGCTCGCAGACCATTGAGCTGACGACTGTGTATTTCTTATCAAGTGCCAATCGGGTCTCTCATTGTCCTCAGGTCGGACCTAAACGTTCTCCTGGTAGAGTTTAGTCTGAATGTTATGGGAACAATAATTGTTTTAGATATATTTCAGTAAAAAAAAAAAAAGAAAAAAAAAGGGAAAACGATTTAGGTATTTCCTTTGCAAAACAGACTCTGCACTGTTTGCCTGTAGCAGTCTGAGGATTGGTTTACATGTACATAAGACAAGGTGATTGATTTCCTTTGAATGTCTTAACAAGTTCACTGGGGAGTGCAACAGACTTGAGCCAAGAAGACCAAGAGACTGCAGCCAATCTAGCAGCCCTGTGGGGCTGCAATTCATAAAACCGAATATTGGACAAATATAAAGTTTGACTTGATGACAGTTCTGTGTTATAAGATAAGAAAGGGAAAGTTATCACATGTAATCCTGAAGGGAGGCATTAATCTTTTTTCTAAATTTGAAGGCAAGACAATCAAAACTCACAGTGGTGACAGATTCTGGGGAACACCAACATTTTTAGACCCTGAATGTCTGTCACAGACTGTAAATGAAAGAGGGACAAAACCCCTGTGATTTGGTTTGGAAAGTCCAGTTTTAAAGCTTCAACTCTGTATTTGGATTGGACTATTACAATTAAGGGACATTGTACACTCATTAGTTGTGGTGACTTGTCAATGGCATGAGCTCACCACACCCTGAAACATATCCTGCTTTATTGTCCATTTGACTCTAATTAGGACCATAATTTACAATGTGGAGATTATGCTGTATTACATAAGAAATGAAACTAGTGATCAAGTGCATAAATTTATCAAGAAATGTTTACTGTGTTCAATATTCAAACACAATAAATCTTCTGTGCAAGTGGACTTTTTTTTATGGAACCAGTGGAGTCGCCCCCTGCTGGCCATTTAAAAAGGAATGCAGTATTAAGCAATCAAGCATTTAATATCTCTTAAAACTTTTTCTGAAATTTGTAGTTTACTGAGCATGTTCTGATGTATAAAAAGCCCCACCGCCATTCAGCCAACAAAATCTGATTCCATAGTGATGCAGGTGCCTTTTCCATTGTTTGACTGTGGTGATAATGATTTGCAGACTGATGTACCCACACAGCAGTTCCTTTAAATCTAGTTGCTTTTAAAGCTAGTGGAGTTTTTTTTAATCAGATGTTTAATCATTTACGAATGTGGTACAAGTGAGTATTTATCTATTTGCATCGCTACTAAACCACAGTAATTCAGAGAATAGAAACAGCAGGGCATCTTCAAGTTAAAAATTCATATAAAAATAGAAAGAAAATAAAGAGAGTGCCAGAGAACCTCAAAAGTAAAAGGATTAGTCCACCAATTTCAGTACTAGGGCATTAATAGTTTAGCATTTATTCATTTAAGTTTTCATTTAAAACTTAGCTTTTGAAAACTCAGCTTCCCAATTGTATTTGCTTATTTTTTGTGTATGTTATTATTTTTAGTGTTAGTTTTTTGTTTTATGATATATTATAATAATACTGGTGCAGGTGGAGTGTTGGGTGGAGGGTGTAGTGGGAGGGGGCAATATATGTTATTTTTCCTGTGCAAGATTAAAGTAGATTTAAATCTGCACAAAATTTCATGGAAACTCTTGCAAATTTGCAGTCTGCAATCCTGTAGGGGTTAATTAAACTCTTTACAGCACCAGTGCCAGTGCTTGTGTATTTTCAGTAGCATAGCAGGGAGGAAAGCACATCTGTCTGTGAGTACTTTGTGTTTTATGGAAACTAGTCCATGAAAAATACTCCATCTTCTTACCAGTTGCTCCCTGAGTCGCGGTGGGAGATTGGCCGTGTCTCCTCTGACGATACTGCAACAGTCTGGTCTCCCACCTTTCCCAGCAAGGCTGTGTTGATGGGTATGTAGTGCTTACCCTCCTAAATCAACGAAACAAGTTTATGATTGATACTATACGCTCTGTACAAACACAGACTTCCATAGGTTGTGGCGAGCAGCCAAAGAAACCAGACTCGTGGCTCCAAAATCCATAGCCATATTCATGAAGCTGGAACAGGTAGCAGGAGAGTTCATGACCAAGCTTCTTGCGCTGTTACACAAGCTTTAGTAATGAAAGTCTGTTCTTTCTGTTCTGTTTTTCATGAATTTAGCTTTCACAGACTCATTTGTAATGCAGCAGTTTTCATTTGATGTGATGTGATATGTGGCCTTGTCTGTGTCTCTTATTACTTTACTGGACAATCTACAGTTCTCTGAAGAAGTGAACTGTAATTCCTCTTCTCTGTGTAGCTATCTGTCTGCAGTAATGTACATTATGGAAAGAGGCCTGTTCACTTCTGTGAAAGAAAAATGCCTTGTGGTTCCTGATGACTGTAAGTGATCCGGTTTTGTTCAGGTTTTAACCAGTTTTCTATCCACATTGACAGCTGATACTAAGCAATCGTCTTTCTTAAATATACATTCATCAGCTTCTGTCGCTGCTATTCTTCCATCAAAAAAATGAGGCCTTTTGTTTTAAACCTCAGTGATTCATGTAGGCTGTATTGCGTTATTAAGGTTAACAAGACAAACAGCCTTCAAGTGCACTTAACGTGCACGGCAGGAGAGCAGACCGCCTCTGATGAAGGCAGTCTGCTCTCTTTCAGTCTGCATGGATCCACTCTGGTTTTAATCTTTTTGACACATGCAGACCTGCAACCCATAGAAAGCGACTTTATTAAGAGCAAGTGCAATTTACTCTTCCAAGCCTTTTTAGCAGCACGGGAACTCAGGTGTAAAATTTCACTTAGCTGCTTCGGTTTCAGCGCCAATCACGCTCTAATGGGACACATTTGGCCTGATTTACTAATGGTTTGTGGCAGTGCAAAACCCCCTTTTGGCGTTATGAAGCTACTGTTGGGATTTAAAGAGGTGTGGCGTCAACTGAGTAAAATTACTTTTTACAGTGAGATGAGCAGTTTTGCAGTGTTTCAGGTTTTTAAGTCACAATGAAAACTTGACTTCTCTATTGTATCACATCTGTTACATACCATACTGAAATATCTGTCAGTATACATATATACAGGGTGCTGATTTTAATTAAATAGCTGCAGAATCACTACTGGTAAATAATGTTTTGTGTTCTCTTGGTAGTAAGCTGGTTATTATCGAAACAAATTGGCTTTGTCTTTGTTGGTAAATTATGCATTGTCAGTAGATCACCCACAGAACTTTAGCCTCATGCTAATTTCCCCCTGGTGCTTTAACAGCCACTGTTCTGTCAAGTCAAAATGTCTGCAACTAAAAAGGTTTTCTGGATTCTGTCAGGTGTGTTTCATCTCATTTCTGTGTGAAATATTTGCACAATAACCAAAACATTACGACTTTTTCTTGTCTTTGTTGACCCAGTCATAACAAAGAGCTGTTCAGGTTTCTAACAGCTGTATAAAATCTACAGCCTGTGTCATTTGACACCAGTCAATGTTATCATGCATCACACTAACAATCACATTGTTTCTTTTCCCACGTGTTTTGAAGTGTTGTTCCCCTTACGCGACTCATGATGCCATTTCAAGGAGGGCCGAGCGTTTGTGCTGAGTGTTGTTTCCCTTCTCAGCTACAGCGAGCAAAACACTTCAACTTCTTTTTCTTTTTTTTTTTGCCCGTTAATCAACAGCAGTGTTTGTGACTCATTCTGCAAATCTGGTGACTAATATTGGTAAAACTGTTCTTGTATAAAACCGCAACATGGTCAGAAATCCTTCCTCATGTGGGGATTTAAACTTGAAATATGTCCGCACTTGTCAGAGAAAACACTTCAATAAATCTCTGGTATAGCCTCATAAACTCGCAGTTTCAGCTTACACTGAAGCCTGACGGCAGATCGGAACAGTCTGGTGTTTAAACAGTGAAACGTGAACTCTATAATATGTAGTGTTTAATTGGTTAAGTTTTGTCCATCGTACCTGTTGCACACTGGCCTGAAGCAAGTCTCCCAGCCTTTCCACCAGCTCAGTGAAGGTCGGTCTCTCCTGTGGCTCACCCTGCCAGCAGTCCAGCATGGTCTGATATCTGTGAACAAAGAGCAAAGATAAATACTGGATGGATACACTTAATGTCAAAGCCAAGAACAACATTCGGTATATTTGGGTTGATGTAAATGTAGCACCTTCAGGAAGAAAAACATCTACCTCCAGAGTTGTGGTTCTTTGTCCCTTTCACCACTTATAAACAAACCTCTTTTCACTGAGCAACCATGTGGTCCACCTCTAAACCAACCGCCACACATACGCTTCTGTATTCTCAGTAAATCTTGAGCCTCTGGGACTGCATCAGTCTCTGTTCTGGTTTTGGGTGTGAAAAACAGTAAGAACACACAGCCTCGCTCAGGTCTCTGAAAAGCTGTCAACCTCGCTGCCCATGTGGGAAAACTCAGAGCTTTAATGTAATTTTCCATTGCAATGTCCAGCTACGTTTCGTGAAGGAATTTTGAAACAGAGCACCTCAGCTCCTGTTTAAATTATATTCACAGCACGCTACTGATTGGGATCAATCAATAACGGACCCCTTTCTGCTTTCAGCTGGAGCAGCTACCACATTCCCTGCACAGATCTTAAGTTTTATGTAAACATAGCCATTGTTATTACACTTTGGCATTATATTTAGTCAATATCAGGTCTGAGGAGTTGGAAAAGCAATTGGCCTGTTGGTATATCAACCCAATCTCCTCTCATCCTGGGCCAGCTCAAAGAAGCCGAGGTACTGGGATTCCCACCTTGATTAATGCAGAGTACACTCTACCAGGTGCTAGCCCTCCTAACAGTGACAGGATGTAGAGAGCATGATCACAACCCTCATGCATATCATTGAGGAGGAAGTAGACACATTGTATGACTGCACAATTTAAACCACATTTCCTGGCTGATCCGTAATGAGAATAAATAGCATGGGCCCACATGTTTAGGGGTCTTGAGGGAGTCTGGTGTTTCTGAGGGGGAAAGACTCTGAAGAAGTGAACTACTTCATCCGGTTGGGCAAATCCAGTAGGATGGGAAATGAGCATCCTATTTATTGTACTCCCACTCTGTGCAAATTCTTCTGCAATGCATCAGGACTGGGGATCTTACTAGCAGGCAGGAGACAACATTCCTGATGAATCAGGGCTGTGAGAACACAAATTAAATGGCACTCTCTGAAACCTCATGTGGTTTTAATCACTCTTATATTCTGAGTTTGGGACAAGGGTCAAGGTGTCATAACCTGGGCTTAGAGATCAACAGTAAAAATCTCACGGGGATCAACATAATTCACCCCAACGACTCTGCGTGAATTGTTGTGCATCCCATTTAAAGTGATATTAACTGGTTTTATCTTAACTTTAAATTATAGGCAGGCCTCACAGCCATAAGAATGCAAAATATGTAATTTGGCAGGCCTACAGTATTTTAGACAATGAGCTAACTGAACTAAGATAGAAAATATGAGGGATTTTTGGCACCAGTAGGTCTGCATCTACAGATCATGTGCCCTAACTGAAATCTACAGTCTGGATTAGATTCAGTGAATTGTTTCCAATCATGGCCGAGCAGAGCTGATAGATTAATTCAGTTACCTTTACTTGGCACAAGATGCTTAAACATTCTGAACCTTTTGATAGCATATCATTACTAAGCAGACGTGCACCATTATTCAAATGCAATTTGTGAATTTTAACTAAGTGAGGCGTGTTAAATTAAATCCAGACACAACATATGCACACGTGTTCACCGAGAGCTGCAGAGCTCTGCAGGGTTCGGATCAGTTGCAGACTGAATACACGAGATGTATCACAAAAAAAAAGTTTGACTTGCTGCTTTACGAACTGACAGAACTGACACCGGGGGGGGGGGTGTCTGTGTTCTCCTGCACATATTTGTGTCTATTGGAATCCTCCAATCCTTTCTAAAAAACACACACAAAGAACCCCCTCCTTGTCAGGCCTCCAAAGTAGGCATTTGAATTAAGTGCTAAGTTTCATCTGCACCGCTGTCAGTCAGAAAATGCTTCACAGCTCCAAGCATGCCGCTGTAGAACAAATCGCCAGCTAATATTTCCTCCTGCAACTCTGAGAGCGGGATTACACATGATTCTTATCCAGCACCCCTGACCTGCTGGTGCAATGCAAAGAGGGAGAAGGAAACAAGACCTCCTCTTAGCTGTAGATTGATATGAGAGGGTTTATTTTCTTGGAGTTTGAAAAGAGAACATATGGCTGGTGATGTGGAGGTTACTGCCTGAGACATAAACACACCTTCAAATTATATGGTGTATTTTTGTTTCATGAAATCAGTCATGGATTTTCCAATCAGACCTACAGGATAAGACCAATATTCAGCACTTTAGTTCAAGTTATTTCTTAGGAACACTGCCCGCTACACCGTTTCCTCCAGTTTAATAGGAATACCTGCTGTTTTTTTTCAGTTAGAAAAAGAATCTTTCTTATTTAAAAGATGAAGTGTAGCTGTGGGGAATTCTTACATTTCAGAGGAAGCATATTCTGGTGCTCTCATCCTGGTTCCCTCTTTGAGTCTGCAGCAAAATTCTTCATCGATCTGGACGCCCGGGTACGGGGAGGCACCTGAGAGACAGACGACGTGGTTTGTTATTTGTTGTTTACAAAAGTGGCATACACCGTTCAATTAAATAACGACATGTGAATTTTATATGTGAGAAAATGATCACTTTGGATTAATCACAGTATGAAACATCCTATAATTATTACTATAGTTATAGCAAACATCAACATTTATTATTTAAAGGAAAGGAAAACACTCTAAAATCTTTTATTCTAGTTTTTATTCTAATTGAAACATTAAAAAAATATGCAGTGACACAATATTAACATAACACAAGTGAACACAAGCAAAAAAGCTAAATTACTGGTCTGTGCTCTGTCACGTAAAAATCTCTCTAAGATTTGGATAGTGTAATGAAAACTGTGTTCAAACCAATTTAAATGAAATATAAATGACTTCTGGCTAAAAATGATATACAGCAAAACCCTAATGTTTTTAGACTCGTTAAACTGTCCAATGCATCACTCACTAACCAAATGGGACATTTTATTTATCTTTGAACTATAATACTGGGTATAAAATTTTAATGCTTGGTTTCCTACGAAAACATAGCATGAAACACTAATGGGTATCAGATTCCCAGTTTTGCTGGTTTCGGGAAATAATGTCCATTTTCTGAATTATTAAGTAATATTTTTTTTGCTCCAATCCCAGTGAATAATACAACAAATCATCTTTGTGGCTCCCCAGATTTGTAGGGAGCGACAGATTCAGCTTTGCACGGTAAGTAAAATACATAACGTCAGCTCCAGCTGTCACCGTTCACATGGTTCATGTTTCTGGATGCGGCTCATGTCAATTCAGTGTTTCCTGACGTGAGGGTTTGTGTGTAAATACAGTAAGAACCTGAACACAGACTTAAATGGTTGCACCAATCCACTGCAAAGGGATTTAAACATCCAACCTTCCATTAAAATACACTGACCTTTAAAGATCTAATATTAAGGTTTCTATTAAGGTTAAATGTACAAGAGGTGGATTACACCCCGGGCAGGTCACCAGTCTGCCCCAGGGCTAACACAGAGAGACACTCACGCTCATGCCACACCTATGGCCAATTTAGAATCACTGATTAACCTAGCATGCATGTCTTTAGGCTATGGGAGAATGCCAGAATACACTGAGACACACAGGGATTACATCCAAACTCCACACAGAAAGGATCCAGACTGGAACTGAACCAAGGACCTTCTAGCTATGAGGTGACGGTGTTAATATAGTGCATATAAATTTTCAACGATGAAATACATAACATCTGGTTGCTATGTACATATTCCTTTATTTATTTTTGACTGACAAACTTGCATCATAATAAATTAATTTACATTATATTGGCACCATGCAATTCAAATGAATGGGGAAATGTTTATGTAACTTTAATATATAAGACACAATGTTAACCTAAACATTTTTATAAGTGTACATGATTGGAATTTTGTTATAGTATTTACAAAGTAAATAGAAGAAATTTCACATTTGATTCATGTGTAATATGTATCATTAATGTGCAAAGTTTTTAATAAAATGCCCATTTCATTATATCATACATTGACCTTGCTGCTCTTGCCTTATAAATTATATTTACTTTGTTTTAGTATGAAGAAAGTATCCTTTGGTATTTTCATATTCTTTAACATTTTAATCAGCATTTATCTGTTTAATGTAGTATGATAGACCTAGTACACTGTTTGGCATCAATACTGTACTAACAATCTGGATATATGAACTCAGAAAACTGAACTGACAAACCTTTGGTTCACAAAATACCCGAAGAGTATACAGTGGAGCTCCAATTTACCAAATTTGACCCCCAGACATCAAGTTGCACTATTGCAAAGTTCCATTTCTCTGACTTTTTTTCTTTTTTTTGCTCATTTTGTGTCCATGTTTCTTGATTTATTTTTGTAAGGCTCAGCTAACACTACCCAGATGTGAGAGTGTTTCTTTAATGGAAGGTATGGCGATAAGGTGCTGAGTGAGAGAGTGAGAAAGACAAAAATAAATAAAGGGAAGAAAACTGTGTCATTGTGACCTCAGTATGCTTTCCATTGAAAAGAATATACAATGTCACACCCTTTTCTTTCAGTGGAAGTGGGTGATGACACCAAATAATGATTCATAAACAGAAAGCATCCACCCATCCATTCTCTACCACTTATTCTTTTTGGGGGGGCTGGAGCCTATCCCAGCTATCTTAGGGTGAGGGGCAGGGTACACCCTGGACAGGTTGCCAGTCTGTTGCAGGGCTAACACATACAGACAGACATTCATACCCATGGGCAATTTAGAGTTTCCAATTAACCTATCCCCACTAACTGCATGTCTTTGGATTGTGGGAGGAGGCCAGGGTACCCAGGG
>VVHJ01003321.1:12153-29551 GCA_015107715.1 Tylochromis polylepis | reverse complement strand
GTTGGTTTGTTTTTTGGGGGGGGGGGGGGGGGGGGGGCTTGTCAAAGTTAAGCCTGTTATCTGTGACGTCACTGCAGTGCACAGACATCCAGGTTCTCACACACGCACACACAACCAGACAAACCAGACGTTATGTAACCACAAAACCATGACATGGCACTTGTCCCAAAGAAATCCCCCTCAGGAGAAAAAGGGAAGGAGCAGCGATGGGAGCGGTAGTGAAAAGAAGTGGGTTGAGATAGAGGGAGAGAGAAGCAAAATTAGTAACAGCAGTGTGTGTTTGTGTGCATCTGTGATAGGATGAGAGGAACATTTTAAAAAAAAAAGGCAAGAGAACTGCAAGCTGTCAGAGCTGAAGGTATTGACTGACTGGTGATTCTAAAACCATATTTACTGCATCAACCATATAAACAAATGCATATGTCAGTCTGCTGGTCTCACTCTTCTCTCTCCCATATGTAAACAGTATATACTCTCATTCACTCGCACTTCTTGTTCCTTGAGCAGACCTGCCAGACACTCTTCCTCCTCCTACTACTCTTTGTACTTCTTTAAATATGCCCCCCCCAACAAAATTTTCCTTCAATCACATCTGTTTTGTCAACACTTGAAGAAGAAGTGCGTCAGATTGCACTAGCATCTCCCATCAGCATCAAAGTTTTAAGAATAGGAGATTTTGTGCCTCTTCTGCTGCTACTGTTGCTGGTGGTAAGTGTATTGGAGATTTACAGTCTATCCCAGCGTCTCTCTTCCCGCTCTCTGTCTTTGTGCTGTGCCCAGTGGATGTTTATCCAGGCTCTGTGCTCGCAGCTCTCTGTGGGCTGGGCCTTCCACCAATCATTCTCAGCTTGAATACCAACACGTAAACAGACAGCAGCTGCCAAGCTGCTTGTGCTAAACCACACAGGGTAGAGAAAAGGAGTGTGTGTGTGTGTGTGTGTGTCTGTGTTTTATGGAGTTTTGGGTTGTGTATGTCAGATCCCAAAAAAACCAAAAACAGAAAAACAGGAAAAATATAGTTCTGTAGGTGTGTTTTTGCTTCACCGTATCAATTGTTTTGTCGTTTTCTGCCATCATTATCATCATCCACATTATGGTGCCTCTGTGCCACCTATCACCCTCCAGGTCTGTAGCCAAGAAATAATTGTAGCTGTATCTTAATATACACTGGTCAAAACTGCTCAGAAAGATTTTGGCTGCTGATTCTACTCCTGTTGCAGTATTTAATTTTATGTGGAAGGCAGCTTTATAGCTGAATCAAAAAGGGATGTGTTGATTGCACTAACTGTGCAATCTACTCGTTGCTCTCCTTGCAGAATGTGAAAGAACAGTTAGCTCATGTGGTATAGAATCTTGATACTCCGTTTGATCCTCACAAGATGCTCCAGTTCAGACATTTTGATTGACAGCTTCCTCTGTCATGCGGTTTCCGTTTCTGTTTGATGTTTTCGATGCGTTACATCAGTGTTATCTGACACGTCTTCCCCAACATTGTTCGGGGTCTGTGATGCAAGGTTGCTGTTTTCCTAATCTGTGTTCAGTACACAGGGAAATTGGTATTTGCATGTGAATTGCTTTTCTGTTGCCTCTGATGTCGGGCACGATAGGATGCTGTAAGAGTGCCCGATGGGAGAAAAGCATTTTTTTTTCCTGCTTTCATATCTGTCTCCTTTGAGACAAAAAACAATAGGTGGAAGAGAGGCCATTCTGCTGCATTGCTGTAGTAAGAATTCAGTGAGTGTAGAAAAAATAGATTAAAAGGTAAGCAAGATTTTGGTGTATGAATAGTGTTTGCATTAGATGCTCAGCTGGGAGAGTTGGGATAGACCTCCTGGAGGCCCCATAGCTCATGGCAGCCTTCATTGCTTCCAACACCCCCTCTTCTATCTTTAGCTACCTCTCCCTGCCGATGCCTTTGCCCTAGTCTCAACTTCCCTAGTCAGACTTTCTTTCCTATTTTCCTTTCCTCCCTCTGCTTTTCTCTCTGTCTCCCTTGCTCCTCCCTCTTTTTCAGAGCCAGCTATGTAACTCTGCTAATGACGCTGAGAAAGCCTGCTGTCAGCACATCCTCCAAGCCGCCAGGGCATGGTTACATAAGCTGGTTAACCGAGCAAGCCCTCTGCCATGTCAACCCCTCATCATTATAAGGAGGAAAAATGAGAAAAGAAGACAGAAGAAAGAGAAAAGAAAGCAGAGAGGGACAGAAGTAAACTGAGCATGTGCTACAGTTATCCTCTCATTTCTGCTTTTCTTTGCCCCTAATGTATGAACATAGTTGTTTAAAACTATATATCAATATGTAGACATGCATGCCCCCTGAGCCAACTAGGGGTCTTTTTATGACTGTCTGCTAATGATCAGGAGGGCACTTCTTCTAGTATCAAGGGTTCCAATTAGAACCATCCGGTAATTAGGGGCAATTAGTGGATTAACAATTATGTTGGAATAAAAACGAAAGCCCTCCCACCACTTCTAGCTGAAGGCATACAAAGAGGCGAGCGTGAACACACACCATGCCCTTCCCTCTTCCTTTTTTTCTCCCTCATCCCTCAATACTGCTGTGGCTCAGCTTTAATATATCTTTTAAGACCTCTCCTTTCTCTTTGGCCTCCCTGCTTAAAACTGCAGATTCTCTTTAACAATCTAAATCCCCCCAGTTGTATTCTCCCAGCCTAATCTTTAATCTCAGCTGCAGTAAGCAAGGTCATGCGGGACACCCCTAAAAGACAGGCTAGCTATGCAGGAAAGAGTATGATGATAGTGAATTAGAGCCCTCACACCACTCTCTGGTCTTGCAAAACCAGATCCTCTGATTTATAATTATTAGTCATGATTAGTCCACTAATTCAGAAAAATGAGTTGCTTGCATGCAACAAATTAGAGCACCTCCTAAAATAAATGAAGCCTAACAAAAACACAAGCTTCAAGATCCAAGGTTTAATAAACACAGCAATTCATCTTTCCTATAAAATGATAGCAATGATGAACACGTTCCCTCTGCGCAATGAATAACAGGAAGCATTTGAGGACTAATGTGCTGCTTACTGTTTGTTTGGCTGAGTTCTCTGCATGAGATAATGTAGACCTCTTTTGTGTTTGGCCTTTTTAGCTCAGTTTGAGTTCTGGCAGCAGTAATGGTAAAGTTACTTTTGGCAATATGAAGTTTGGGCCCTTTTGTGCGTGTGTTTGCCATCAATTATGAATGCCTACGCTTTACCCACACCCCGGAGCTAGGTACGTAAACTTTGCTTTGATCTTAATCGCATGCTGCATTGATTTGAATGAGTGTGTGAAACACAACAACAATTTCTATTTGCTTGTGTTTTAGTCACGGTAATCATGTGTCTCTTTGCATTTTAGTGTGCATCTGTGCATAAATAATAGCTTATTTGTTTAATTTGTCTTGGCCATGTATATGTGTTTGGGATGGTGATGAGGTAGGGGCACTGAAGTGATAGAGAAGTAGAGACACAAAGAGAGCATGTAGTTTTTGTCTGCAATATTATGCAATGGAAAAACTGGCACAGAGGGGTATAAGCAAAAAGCTAAAGGGAAGGAAGGAGAAGGAGGGAGCCAGACCTAAATATTCAGAGATGTATTGCACTAATGGAATATGCTTCACTACAATATAGCGCGCAGCCATTTAGGAATCTGCCTTTGTCATTAGGCAAATTAAATCTTCTTAATGTTCTCTCTGTTTAGTAATGGAAGCTCCTCTGTCACCCCTTCCTTCCCTTCCTGCTCTCCCCTCCTTTTCGTCTCCCTCTGTCTTGCTCCCTCTCGTGTCTCCCGTTGGCATCCCTGTGGTGCTCAGTACTCCATAGTCAGCTTTTGCTGTCTAGTATACACCACTAAAGCTCTAAGTACATCTTCCCAAGACTGTGTACTTATCTGTGGTGCTGTCACTGCATTGCTGTAAAGCTCCTACTACCCAAGAACAGCACAGCAGCACACCAGCAGACATTTGCTTTACCACAAATGCTGTGGCACTAAAGAGTCAATTTTGTCATCCGATTGTTGTGACTATACATGAGAACACCAGAGATTAAAAGCAATACACTGAGATTCATATTTTGTCATGTAGGAAAGTTGTGAATAGGAGATTTGAGCCTGGCAATTCTACGCTTCAGTTTTCAGCACAACTGACAGCTCCAAACTCAGTCAGCATGTAGTTTGTTTCAGTACCAAGGACAGTGCTGCTGACGCCACTCTCCTAAAAGCATAATTTTAACCTTATTTCAATTCCACAGGAGACCTTTTGTCTAAAGGATTTTGTTCTCATTAGAAAAACAACTAAATTCTTAACACCAAATATGTTTACTTTCTTCAGATACACTTATTTGTTTCTGTAATTTCCCAACTTTTGGAATAATTAAGGCATTTCCTATCTTATTGCCATGGCCGTCCTCTTTTAAGTACCAAAGGCAAGGGTTGTGTGACATTGTTAAACTGTCATAAAAGGTTTCAAAGCACTACACAGATGACGTTTCAGTCATTTATTTATTTATTTATTTTAGTCATCCATTTTGTGGAACAGATGTGTTGCAAGACACCGAGGCTGTTAAGGTGACCCTGTTTTGGTACCAGCACTAACAAAAAAAGGGTCAAAGATAATATAATGTGAAGATTTTGGTATTCCCAGGTGGTATTTTTCAGGTTGCTCTGGTAAGACATTTAAATAGATCTGAAAAAAGCTGAACTAATGGTGTGTAGAACCTCTAAATATATGGGTGTTAGATCTATATACCGTCAAGTGCTGTGAGTTGTTTTTCTTTCATGGATTATTTGGGTTCATTTGCAAGACATAGCAAAATTTTCAGTACTGCATGGTTTACATTTGTTGGCCTCATGGTTGCCTTACGTCTAATCACTAAGAGGGCTAGCAAGGTTTTAATGGATTTGTAATCGTGGATTTCTGGAGATACTGCAGTTTAATTTGATGCTAGGCTACACTGAAAACATGCCTATTCTCCAATGGCTTTCAGCATTTAATTAATTTTGTCATTACCAGCGGTCCTTGTTATTGGTCTCTTGTGGACTTCCATGACTTAGCCCAGTAATGTGACTCCAGTTCAATTATGTGAAGTTGTTGGGGAAAAATGAAAGAGAACATTTTAATTTAGTATCCATAGATTACAATACTACAGAACTGACTGCAGAGGTACATCACTGCCTTACTGGAAAGTGTTGTTTGTACTTTTTTTGATCTTTCATTAGTCTACTACTTCTTTATTAACTTGTCTCTGCTGACAGGTTATTTGAGCTTGCTTTAACAGGTATGTTTAACCCATGGACATCCATTACATAGTGCTGCAGCAGAGAGAGGGGGAGGGGGGAGGGGAAAGGGGCAGAGGATAAGGACATAGAGATTAGAAGCTTTGAAAGAGATAACATGAAAATGGGAATCCAAAGAAGAGGCATCACCAAATGATGGAGAAAGGGGAGCAAAAAACTGCCAGAAGGGAAATATGAGAGGCACGGAGACTGGAGAGAGTGTCTGCAAAACACTTTTCGAACTCCCAGAAGAGGGTGTGCAGTTACATGTCATTACCTGAGAGGGGCAGCAGAGATGCAGCTTTCTTATGGCTACTTTCTATGCCTCTATTTACACAGACCAACAAAGACTAATCATCCTTTTCCCCTCACACTCCTTCAAACACATCGTCCAAAGTGCAGATATTTCCTCCTTTCCTTTCCTGTTCTTTCCTCATTTTAAGTTTGACAAAGAAAATGGAGAGAGGCAAAAAATTAGTTATAAACTTGTGTCTAAAATTGGTGCAGTTGTATCTAACTGGCTGAGTCAAACATGCAGTGAGTGAACAAGCACCACTCCTGAGAGAAAACCTCCTCAACCCACCTCCATGTTCAGTCATCTCGGCCTTTAATAGGCAGTGTTGAACTAGCAGGTGATCTGCACTGACAGTGTGAAGGCAGAGCTTGTAGCAAAGGCTAATTGGTGTGGACTGACTTCAGAGAGAGTGTAGATACTCTGTGGTGGAGTGGTTGGGGGAGGTGGCAACACCATAAAGCATGGTGGGACATACAGTGAAAGTATCGTGCTGCAGTATTTTTTTTAACCTCCTCATAGGTCTTTTTAATCATTATCAAGGGCATCCTGGTGGTTCAGTGTGCATACTGAGCCTTGTACTTGCTGTTTTGAACACTGAATGTGGCTCAAGGCTTTCTTGTATGTTAGTTTCATTCCCTGACAGGAATGTTACACAATCACAAAAGTAATAAATAATCTTGCAAAAATGACCAGATGATTCCTTCTAAAACTAGAAGAAGCCTAGATTTTTGCCAGGATAAAAACGTGATTTAAAAAAAGTTAGTCCAAGGCACACCTGCAAGAAAAAATTACTGATGACCTGTGAGGCTTTATGTATATTTAAACTGGAGGAGATACACTCATGCAAAAACTGTTTTACACACATGCAAATGTAAATACAGATGTGTAGAGGAGGTAGCATGCTTGACATTTGGCTGAAATGTCTCTAATTCTGACAAAGGCACTGTCAAGGAGGAGTACTGCCCCAGAGGCAGGACTCAGTGTTCACTCTGACTCATCAGCACTGGTGCACACACACACACACACACACACACGCACACACAGTCACTCATAGACATAGACATCAGAGGCTATTCTATGTTGGCATGAGGGGGTCTTCCCCATCTCTGATCCCTGTAGAGATTAGTACGGCTCATCCAGCCGAGTGTGTATCTGTCACTGCAGGGCACGCTGTTAGAGGTACTGAAGGGAGGGATTTTAAAGCCAGACTGTCTACATATCTATGACTTTATATATATGTTGTGCAATACATGTGATTGAGACTGCTGCTAAGTATAAACTGAAGGCAGTTATGTCTAGCTGCTAACTTGCCTCCTATCCTGTTTCGTTTTATGCCTCTCAGTTACACTTAACCACCAGCTCAGTGCATATTTTTGTCGCAAACCACGGGCTGTGCACCATCAAAGTCAGACTTAAATCACCTTATACTTTAATGTTTTAACATATCTGCAGAATGTTAGCTCTGAGCATCAATAAAAGTAGAGTGGGAGGGTGAGAGAGTAGGAATAGAGAGAATGAAAAAGAGAGAGCAATGTGCAAGCTTGTTGTGAATCGCACGCAAAACCTACATGAGGTGGGGGGCTCAATTAGGTGAGTGTACACCTACACAGTTTGATAAGGGACTGTTCAGTGTGTGAGAGCATTTGGTAATAGTATACCTTCCATCAATTGTGTGTGTGTGCTTGTGAGATAGAGAGAGATTGGGAGAATTAAATATTCACTAGTTAAAAGCAACACTTGATTTGGAGAAACAAAATGAGGTTTAAAGTGTGTGGACAAAGTATAGACTTTACTTCACGCCAGAGTTCAATTTTCGTTTGCATCTCAATTTTCCTTTACCTTAAAGGCAATTCATCTACCCTGGGGCAAGCTACTGCCAAACAAATGGGCAAATAGTGAGCTTACTTGCTTTCTTGCTCAGTTAATTAGGCTTTTCAAGCTAAATACCCTCAAGAAGTCCCCTGATCACCTCTCGTACCAGGCCACACTAGGCATCCTCTGTGTTAGCCTCTGTAGGCCCATTTAGAACGAGCTGTCCCTCTGAGGAACGGAGCTTCTGTCTATCTGAGCTCTTTAGTCTGGTGTTAAAATCTGCCCCAGCCATCCATTGCCAAGCTTGTCATCATAACAAGCTTACACTGTAAATGCCCAAGATTAAACTAGATATTGGCAGTATACTACATTGCCCTTATTTGTTAGCTTCATGCTAATACAATATGCAGGATGATGGACGCCAACAGTTGGATAGCGGCATGTCAATATTTGGTCAATCTTGGTCGGTGCGTAATGCTCCACTTACACTGATATAATCCAGAGAAACGGCAGATTGTAACGACACTAAATGCTGGTATTTGTATTCGTGTCTGGGTGGCAGCCAGTCCTGGATTCAGTATCTGTCAAATTGACAAGTAAGCACAGAACAGAGATGAATTCCTCGCTCACTGAGCAACATAATCTTCATACACTGCTCCTTTTAGCTATATATATAGGAAGGTTTATCTTCTGTGTTGTTAGCTGAGACCCCAGTGGATTCTCCTGTCTTGTAGAAAAAAACAGCGTGAGACTATGAATCCTAAAAGGCCTTTAAAAGCATTTTCAGCTTTGGTTCTTATCATTAGTGTAGTTATTCATTAGTGCGTCCACATTTTCTCAAGGTCTAACTGGAACAGGACAGCTGAACAGTTGCACATCTTTATATCTGTGTATCAAAGAGGTGAAAGATTATTCTATAACTGGCATATGTGAAGGAATAGAGTTAGATTTTCCAAATTTGCCTCCTCAACAAGCCATAAATGGTAATGTAACTTAAATACCTCATTTGAGCCACTTATTCTCTTTGTTGTTGATCAGCTGGGTTGTTAGAGGACATTAAATGGTGCAGAGTGGAGTTTGGCAAAGCTGTTATTTCACTCCTTGGTTCAGAAGAAAAACATATTTTCGCTGCTAAGTTTTAAGTAGCACATTCTTTGCATTTTGATGCATTCCTCTGTCAGCAATGCCTGTAGCCTGTAGCTGCTCCGCAAGACGCTGGTGTGTGTAATAGGGCTGTTTTGGAGGAGCTCTCCCCCAGCTGCCGTGCTAATTGAGGCGCAGAGACAAGCCCCAGCCAGATGGAGGGAAGATGCCGCAAATTGATTCCTCGCATTCGTCTTCATTAAGGTCTTGGCTCTGGGGCTCTGCGAAGCAAAAGAGAGAGGGAAACAGAAAGAGTAGGAGGGGAAAAGAGAGAGGCAAAGGAGGGCAGAGGAGACCCCCCTCAGGCCCTGAGGACGCTGCTCTGATGAGGTAAATTCTCACTCTTCAGAACAGTGCGTACTCCCATTTGTGTTTGTGTGATTGCGTTGATATGTGTAGCAGCAGGCAGTGGGAAGAAGGAGGAAAGGAAAGCTTGAGCTCCAATCATTCTCTATCAAAAACAAGTCAGCAAACGTCAGGGAGGTGGATGTCAAACCTGTCTCTCTCACTTCTCTTCTCTTTCAGGCCTCGTTGTGACCTCCCCCAACCTCTGATAAAACCCCACCTTCTCTTAGCCTCCAGCGATGGTTCTCTGCCAATTTCAGTTATATCTTAGCCACTTCCACTAACTGTGATCCTAAAGGTGCAACGCCAGGAGGGACAGAAGTTTTTTAACAAGTTTCCACACAAAATTCACACCAACGGACACATTACACACCTGCCCTTTTGGCCAAGTCTCTCTTGAAAGAGATTTTTAATCTCATTGAGACTTTTACCTAGATAAGAAAAGGAAGACATTAACAGCGCCTAGATTTTACATCGTCGACCCCATCCATACCCTATTAGTCTCCCTCACAGCCCCAGTGATGCAGTGTATGCAATTATCAGACAACACAGAATGATCTGTCACTTCTGCAAATTACATTCCCCATACTTAATGGGCACCATGTTTATGTAAAGATCGCTTCAGATTCTCACCATGGGAGCACTAACACTCTGTCTTTCTGCCACATTCCTGCACGCCAAACATTTTTCACTGCATGTTAGCTACCACCACCCTCTAGCCAAGGAAATAAATATACCACAACCTGACATTAAAACAAATACATTTTAAACACAACTGTTATTTTTGTGTCAAAATCTATGCAATAAAGAGTTGGTCTGTTCTATTTTTCCCAGCATATTGGGGGAAAAAAGAGGATTTGTCAACGGTGACAAGCTTTTCGAGCATGCTGCACAGCGGTAACATGAAAGGGGATTGGGATGGGATGGGTTGGCTGGCTGACAGGGGTGCAAACGCTATAGTTGGTTAGCTGAAGGTGGTAGGTTGGTAGGATGAAGGGAGGGGGTACTGTTTGATGTTTCATCCATTATTCGTGCCACGTTACCTGGATTATGTGGCGACTGACTCGGAGGGGGGTGGGTTACTTAGGCCTGTCACAAGCTGTCTGGAAGGGCTTTTTCATTTCACTGTCTGTCTACTTCGCCCCCACTCTTTCTCAAACATACACCCATCCTTTTCTTTCCTTGTCATGCCCAACTCTCACACCCATCCTATGACATTCTATCATAAGCCCAAATCCCTGTTTCTTTCTCTTGGTCCGTCCATCCATCTATACGCTCCCATTCCTCTATCTTGCTTTCTTCCCTCTGCTGTACTTCCCTCTGTTCTGCAGTGACATTAAGCAGCTTACCACATGTCTTGTTGTAGGCTTACAGTGTGCTGGACGCAGAGGTTTACTGTCATTCTGTATATACAGGTACTTTGTGAGTCAGATCCTCTCTGACTGCTTCCACTATGTAAGTTTCTGTGATTTACGTATCTGACTCAAACCTGGTTATGTCATACAGAGGAGTTTACAGGCATCTCTTCAGTCTCAGAGCTAATTCTTTAAGTTCTTTTTGTCTCTGTGGATGTGTAAGTGACATTCAGACACTTTTCAGTACTTTTTGCAGCCTCTTACAATTCTAATTGCATTGAACAAGTGTCCAATAAGAGTACATTTGTCTAATAGAAATGTACTCTTATTGGACACTTGTTCAGCTGCTCGGTAACACAAGTATCTAATTAGCCAATCACACAGCAACGACCCAAGCATTTAGTCATGTACACATGGTCAAGATGACTTCTTGAAATTCAAACCGAGCAGCCGCATCAGAACAGGGAAGAAAGGTGATATAAGTGACTATAAATATGTCATGGTTGTAGGTAGCAGGCAGCTTGGTCTGTTTCAGGAACATTTCATAAATCGCTGAGCTACTGAGGGTTTTTTTTTGTTTCTGCTCAGATTTTACAGAGAATCATCTAAGAAAGTGAAAACCTCCAGTGAGTGCCATTTCTCTAGGTGAAAGTTGTCAATCCAAGAGATCAGAGAATGGCCTGACTGCTCTGAGCTGACAAGAAATAAACAGTAACTCAAATAACCACTTGTTACCATCAAGGAATGAAGAAGAGAACCTGAATGGACAACACATTGAACCTCGAAGCAAATGGGCTTGTAACAGCAGAAGACTACATTAGGTGCCACTCACGTCAGTTAAGAACAGGAAAGGCTACAATACACACAGACTCACCACAACTGGACAATAGAAGGCTGGAAAAACATCACCTGGTCTGATGAGTCTAAATTTTGTAGATGGTAGGGTCAGATTTTGGTGTAATCAACATATAAGCATGAATGCATCCTGACGAGTAGCAATTACATTTTTTGTCACCCTTCTGAGTCTGCAGCTCTTTGTCTTTCATCACCTTTCATATGCATTAAGTTAATATATCTCAATTTCATCACTTTTATAGGTACTAGTTCTCATACACTTCTAGTTTTTATGCCCTATAAATCTGTTTGAAGTTGACATTAGCTTTGTCCTTCTCAATTTTTCATCTTTTAATTTTTTTCTGCAGTTGTGAAAGGTCTGAATTTGTGAACCACTGTTTTTTACATCAACTACTTCATTTTCCCAGTTTCTGTCCTGACCTCTTGACCGCTTCTTGGTTTTTTTGTTTTTACACTTTGCTTCCCTTCTTTATGTAGCATCTCTACCTTTTGCCTCTTTCACACTGGGGGAGACAACAATTTCAGAGCTGCCTTTTTAGCCTCCCTTCGATCCCTTTTCTTCCTCGTCTTACTAAGAGAGGAGTTAAAGGTGAAGGCCTTGAATGCAGCCTGCATTTCTGCCCCACCAGCCTTAGGGGGTTACCTTTCCAAACAAATAAACAAACACACAGACACCTACAGACAAAAGAAAAAAGTGACAAATTTGAATGAAACTGATTTTTAATGGCTGTGCCATGAAGTTCTCAGTTGAATGAAGTGTTGCACTGTGGACACTGGACATGAGCTTGAGCTAGTAAGAAGAAATGCAACATTTCATCAAAGAAAGTGCCACAGGGGAGCATGCATTACTTATCGGGAAAATGCTGAGACATGCGGGGGTCACAGACGGCTTTCAGAACTC
Source organism: Tylochromis polylepis (assembly GCA_015107715.1). Classification (NCBI taxonomy): domain Eukaryota; kingdom Metazoa; phylum Chordata; class Actinopteri; order Cichliformes; family Cichlidae; genus Tylochromis; species Tylochromis polylepis. The sequence continues at coordinate 17,571 of VVHJ01003321.1, read as the reverse complement.
ATTATTTCTTTACCAAGGTAAAAAGTTAAAAATAAACAGCAGAAGCATGAAAGCAACCTGACACCCAGAAAACACACAGTAATACACAAATGACCATGGTCTCTACGTACACACAGAAAGTAATGTCCTCAAAGCCATATTTGTTTAATTGTGATCAGTCAAATCCATAAGCATTTGGACAGTGACGCTATTTTTTTTTATAACTTTGGCTCTATAAACAACTGAAATGAGTCTGCATGAAGCAATGAAGATATTTCAATGAAGTGCAGACCACTGTGGTTGCAGAATTCTTTTGTAGGTAAAGAAAAATCAGTTCACAACATATAATTGTCGATTTTTTTTTTATGAAGTCACACCTTCATCAATTTAAGTCTAGAGGTTTTACTTAAAATGTATACCAGTGATGACACTCGTGAGAAGAAGGACCAGATTAGGCTTTGGTAAAAAAAGTTGCCGAAAGCACGACGTCCATGTTTAGTGCATTAGTGTAAAACTAGATATGAAACAAAATGGAAAAATCTTGAATTTATACTGGATATTCATTTACAACCCTTATTCTGTGATACTGGTTCGCTGAAGAAATATTTAAGTGGATTAAATTAAAGTAACTTTAAATATATGGTTTAAAGGAATGTAAAAACAATTAAATAAATTGGAGGGAAAAATTAGAATGTTAAGATGGAATGTGACACATACTTTAAACCAGCACAACTGGATGGGAGGTTTAGAGAATGAAGAAGCAAACATAGACAGCTTTGCACACCTCAGCAAAACTTATAATTTATACAAAAGTAATTTCTTTAGATACCTATAGCTGAGATATTACTTTGAAAAACATATTAAAATTACTGAGTAATCTAACATGGCCCTCAATAATCTCTTTCGTGATGCCTATTAGGGATATATTCACAAAAGCCCAGTTTCAAGACTTTATTTATATTTGTAGTCCCTTAAGAAGCATTTCATTCAGTAAATCAAGGTCAAAGGGAGAAGGAATCAAATATTACATTGACCAAAGAAGACTGGTTCTGTTCTGCTTGGTGGAGAAAAGATACAAAAATAAGCAGCTTCTGAAGGTGGCTGCATTAATGACCTAGCAAAACACTGCACAGAGGGGAACTCAGCATTTGGGAATATTTACTATGTTCCACAATTTAGAGCTAAAAAGTTACAAAAAGTTATGGTTGTGTGAGGATGTAAGTTTAAAAAAAAAAATATATATATATATATATAGAGAGAGAGATATAGATATAGATGTAGATATAGATATATAGATATATTTATGGATAGTTAAAGTTAACTGTAACACACCTTTTTTACGCCTCTTTTTCTTTTTTTGTTTTGTTTTTCCAAAAGCAAGCATGGACATTGAAAAGTGACATAATTAGTAAAGTAATCTATTTGCGATTAACTGGTGGTGTCTCTGTTGGAGAAACAACAGACAGATGTTTCATTAGTGTTGATGAAAAAACTACAAACAGACGCTGAGGGTCACTTGTCTGGGGAGAAATACTTTATGATGATATAATGCACTGTATGGTGCACATGTCATTGTCTCTTTAGGGTAAGGCTTCTTTGGATGAGACATGACTCTCTGAAAAGTGCTATGCACATGAAATGTAACATTTATATTTCACAGTGTGATGTGCAAGATGTATTTGGAACCAAATATTAGTTGGCACATAAATTAGACAAAAAAATCTGTTAACAATTAGTCTTTACTAATGCCATTGCTTTCCAACAGTAGTAACTAATTGCATCATACATCTGTGACCTTTAAAACTAATTAGTGATCACTCAGAGCAACAATCTTGCATGACTGTAAGGGATTGGATCTTTGTCCTTCTAGCTTTTTGTGTTAAAAAAACAAAAACAAAAACCAACAAAACATAAAAGGAGTACTGTATCAAGTGATGCAAAGCCAACTATACTAAGATTTTAGTGAGAAAATTACATTCAAAGAAGGCTGTACAGCAGCACAACTAACTTATGAGTCTACAAAAGCTCAGATATGGTTTCTAAAATTGGATACTAATTATAGTTTACTTATACCTGGGAAGGAAAACAGTAATAATATGTCACGAGACAGATTGCAAAGTATAGATGCACAAATTCTTTTTTGCACGCACACGCGCATGCACTTGACAAACCCTGAACACTTCACCCGTAAATGCTATCGCGTGTTCCCACATGGTAAACCCTGTACCAACCCACACACATCATTCAGCGCGGCATGCCGCAGAGAGTAAGGCAACTTTGTAAATATCTCCACTAAGGAGGAGGTGTACTTCTTTGCGGTGAGTCACTGTCATTATTAAAAAAAAAAATGTAGAGCTCAGATGATACAACTCATCTTTATGGTTCCCAGAAATGTTGTAAAATGTTTACTGTTCACTAGGAACGTTAAGCCCTTCAAAAGTCTGTGCACTGTGGGAGTGAGCAGGTGTAAAAGAAAAGGGAAGAGTTGGCCTGAGAAGTGGATGATAAAAATTTTTCAAAGTAAAGATAGGGAGGAAGAGATGGAGAGGAGAAATGTGATAAGAAAAGCCAGTCGGATGGGGACAGAAGCCAAGAAATAAAAAAGTGAGAATGCATGAGTAAGTTAACGAAACAGCCCAAACAGAGAAGACTTGGCGTCGCACAAAGAAAAAAAGATACACAAAGACTTGATTCTTATCATTACAGTATCTCTGTTTTCTGGTTTTTAATTTGCTTATATTTTTGTTATTTCCTTTATGGGGATGAAATCTATTTGTGTTCAAGTAATATGGCGTCATAGCTGGTACATTACTAAAGTGACTTTCCCAGATTTGATTTTCTTTTATGAGACTATGAGCCATTGTAGCATAAAGAAACAATTCAGGAAGGATATTTGATTCAAAGATACACAGAGAATAGATTAGGAGACAATGACAGATGGATCAAAGGAAGTGATAAACCCACTATAATATTTGATTCATTTGTTCAGGTAGCTGCAAAAAAAAAAAAAGTTTCTTTATTTGCCACACTTGTGTTTGGCTGCATTAGATTTAATGGCATGCTATTCTTTACGAGCAACAGTATCCCCTTTGATCCCATTTAATTTAGAGCTGAGCGAAGATAATGAAATGCTCTCCATCTGGCTTCTTTGTCCTATTGTATATTGATTATCTGGAGTCCTAATGTTTTGGATTGAAAAGCAGTTTCCAAGTTTACCCTGGCATATGTGGAAACCATGCCCAGCCAAGCATATCATCCAACCTGATCCTGGATTGGGATCCCAGAGGGTCTGCGGTTGTTATGCCACACATCGCCAAGCTGCTGAGTCTGGCTGACAGCCACTGTCTGGAGCATGTTGATGAACTGTAATCGACCTTTCCACTATTCTATCATGCCATCACAACATTCACCCCTGGACCGCTAATTTTATATATATTTTATACCCTTAGGAGAATTTCTGTTTCTAAAAGTTAAAAAAAAACTTAATATTCAAAGACACTGTGGTAGGATTTTTCTTTTCTCATTCGAAGCACTGGACTGGACTCATTTACTGTGCTTACATTTATTTTTATCAGGCAAGAATTTTGAAACATCCATTACATTCATTTTCAGACATTAATATTGCCTGTATGAATTCTTTATTGGCTTTTGAAATTAGTTTGGGCTTTGAGCATCTCTTTTGAGTTAATTTCAATATTTAATCTACTAATTCAACCTTGAAATGGACATATTTCTGTTTAATTTAACTAAAACTCAAAGGATGCAGTGGAAATGAAAAAGCTAGATAATCAATGTTCACAGTCTGTGTTGTAACTAAAACCTGAAAATAATTCTCCCTGAAAAAAGAACTTAATTGATTCTCAAAGAAAACTCTCAAAGTAAATGCACAAGGTATCAAATGCTTAATTATGTGTTTAAACACGGTATAAACACAGTGGCATAGTGAGTGTGACCTGCTGTATTCTCCAGTAGCTGCTTGCACCAAAAGCTGAATGTTATGATTAAAACTGGAAGCTGATCCACTTTAAGTTATTGTTCTGATATTTAGTCTGAGATTCTGACTGTGGAAATAAGCTAATTTCTTTGGAGAAAATCTCCCACTTTTTAGCTGTTACCTCTCGACATAACACTTGGAGTTTGGAGCACGGTTTGTGGTATGTTCAAGACTATTTTCCCATTATTTTGCTAAAGTTACAGAATCCCAACAACAGCAAAGTTTAGTGTCATACTCTCATTAAGTTAAATTGTGGAGTTAACTTTACCAACAGCTAACAAGCTCATGTTTTCAAATTTAATCAAAAACTGCAATTATAAGCACCAACTAAAAGTATGAAACAGCTACCTGAATGTTTTGAACATTGGCCTTTCCTAATTAGAGTGTGAGAACTCAGTAGACACTATTGTGTTTAAATGTTTTCTCACATTAACACACCAGAATTTTCACTGAAAAAGCTTACCTACTGATTACCTTGAGACTGTTTGCTAATCTAAAAACCTAGTTTGACATTTGCAGGCTGCAAAACTGGCAGTCATATTTTAAGCTCAGAGTTCTGAGGCGGACAGTAGATGAAAGGTTAAGTCTTTGCAGCAACATGAAACCCTCCCAACCTGAACATGAAAGGAATTTATCAATGTTTGATGGTTTTCATTAAGTATAATTTGATCAATTATACAAATTTTTAATGCAGATATTGTTTGAGTTTTTTTTTAATGACAACACAACATTGGCCAACGACATACCGGGCATGATTGTCATATTACTGAAAATGGTAGAGCAGCAGGAAGGTCAGCTATATATGTTGTGTTCAGCTTGTTAAATTTGTGTTTTAGACTGTTGTCCTGCAGTGACTATTTATAATGTGTACTTTTAATTTAGCTTCAGGACTGTACATTGTGTTTAGTGAAATCTTACTACACTGGGAACATTTCAGAAGCAGAGTGTTTGATCTGCAGAGGATTTTTTATTTTCAAAATTGAACAGATACTCTATAACATTCATCAGTCTGACCCACTGTCTAGCTAGATGTGGGGGTAACGCAGCAACACTGCAGTTGCTAAGAGTGGTTGTGTAACAGGCCTGCTCCAGGATGTTGGAGCTCCCAGTTGAACATTCTTGAGGCGTCACAGACCTAACTCTGTAACTCGGTTGTTGAAATGATGTCTCCTCCTGCACAGCTCAATATGTAGAAATGGCTTGTTTGTGATCAGAAGAGGGTCTCGTGTGCTGCCAAATTATTATTCCATATTTTACAATAGCTTTATAGTTGTGTCTGTATATGAGATTGTACACTTAAATAAGGTAATATCAAAGGCCAAAACATCTTCATCTTACAAAGTAACATTACGCAACATTGCCTATGACCAATGTTGACCATCAACCTGACAAACTGGACAGTGGCCAGGTAGAAGAAGAGTCCCCCCCCCCCCCCCCAAACCGGC
>VVHJ01003321.1:0-12133 GCA_015107715.1 Tylochromis polylepis | reverse complement strand
GGAAACCCCCCCCCCCCCCAGAAAACTGTCTGTCAAAGTTAAATTGCAGTGGAGTTTGGGAGGACTGCAGTTCACTGTCAATGAGAGAGATGAACAATGAAGCCATGTTCTACTTGGCCAGAAAACAAAGAAAACTTCTTCTTGGTGACTTTATTGAACAATTCAAGAGCAAAATTCAATCTTCTGTGTTATTTTCACAATTCTTCAGAAAATGACATTTCTGTGTCTAAGTCTTCCTCTCAGTCACACAGATGCACACAGGGGACAAACACATCAGGGGACTGCGAAACCCTCCTCTCTGGAAATATCTCCTCACGCTCCCTGCCATAAACATGCATACGAGAGGTGGACACACTGCACATACTTTATTGAAAGTATAATCCATCATAATAATTTACTGTGTGTTAAAATTATTTATTTACCTTCAGTTTATTGTATTATACCCAACAAACTTTTCTATGTTTTTTGTGTGTCTTTGGTCATTAGAAATAAATAAATAACAGTAAACAGTATATTGTTAGCAAAGTTGCTAGGAGAATTAAGCTAATCATTAGAAAATAGTTCCTTTCTCCCACAAAAGTTTTAGGGTGTGGAGTCCAAAACAGCATGAAACCATGTGATAAATGTGATAAAAGCACCGACCACATCTGGCTAGCTGGCTCCTCCAGTACAAATTACACCTGGCACATACACCATGCATGTGCATGCTTCTGTGCATGGACACACGCATGCCTTGCATCGCTGAGATGAGAGCTAGGGGTGGGGATGAGGCGTCTGATGGAAACAGGACACACTCATTCAGAATACTGATGAGATGTGGTGCAGACTCCACAGATGCGAAAGTCAGAGACACATCCACGGTCGTACATATATAAATACACAGCCTTCACCTTTGTTCACCTGTCACGACTTGAATTCTCTTGTGTTTATTACTAATATACTTTAACAAGCCCATTGTGGCATTTAAATGCCAAATAGGTGTAGATATCTGGAATAGCAGTCTCATATGCTGAAATAAGAGAACACAGTTTTACTCTCTCTATTCAGTATGTCGTAATAGAGCATTCACTGCTGAAGTCTTGTTAGGTGTGATTTGAATTGGGGCAGTAATGTTTTACAAGCCATCAGAAGTGAGCCTCACTAGATAGCTTTTGTAAATCCTTATAATATCCCTTACCTAAGAAACCAGTGATTTGGAGTGGATGACTCATATAGACCCATTGATAATATTTTAGTGGTACAGGAGTGCCGGAGTTGGATTACACACAATAAGATAAATGGGCTCAGGGTGTTATGAATGCTGTAATTAGAGATTTGTATTCCTCATTCTGTATTCACTTTGTCTCACAGGAGAATTTGTTGAATTGAGTTTCTTTATTTAGTTCTTGTGTCATAGTTACTGCCCCAAAGAGTCCCTGGCTGTAGCACTTTCTGATTATCCAAAAGCTATTGGGATGTAATTTGCAGCATCACTGGGTGGTCAAAACTCGTAGCTAAACCTTGTGTGTCTAACAGGCCATTAGTTCAGTCTGTGACCTCATGTTTGACTCTGCAATGTTGGTGGGTTTTTATTTCATAGTTAATTTGACACAGCCATCACTTTACTTTGACCTTTGCATTGACATGGCTTCCCAGCAGACACTGTGTTACTGACACACTCACCATACTTACCATAATGAGGACATCTAAGCATTCCCTCACATTTTTTGCATATATATATATATGTGTCTATAGAGAGAGAGACAGAGAGAGAGAGAGAGATGGATAGATATAATGTGTGTGTGTGTCTACAGTTATATGTAGATATAGAGATAGATCCTTAAGTATTTGGACAATTACATTTCTTTTATTATTTTGCCTCAGCACAACACAATGGATTTTAAACAATCAACATGTGTCTGAAGTGCAGATTATCAGCTTTAATTGACTTTTTTTTTAACAAAATAATAACTGTTTAGGAATTTCACTCATTTTTATACACCGTAACCCATTTTCAGAGACTCAGAAGTAATTAGACAATTGATCGACCAGCAGTTTCACAGACAGTTGAGGATTGCTTCCTCGTTTTTTTAATGACTTTAAATAATGTGATTGCAAAGTATTCCCACTGATGAAACTACACATTTGCTTGGGATTTATGGTTTTACAGAAATTACCCTGACCAATTTTTTAGCATACTGTCTTAATTGTGTTCTTTCTCTTTATAGCTAGGACATCCCCATTATCCTTTTGCAAAGCTTGAATTCTGATCAGGCACACGGATCTTACCAGTTTAACAATCTCACCTGAAACTGAGGAACTCACTCTGTGAGCTTTGCCTTCAGGAATCGACGGCTAACAATGCATGCTCACAAGGCATGACACGGGCTGGCATTGGTGATGGCTAATTAAACTAGCCGCCTTTTCACCATTTGAACACAGTTTTATGATTTGTCCTTGTGCATGAGTTACACACATAAGTATGCATAACTCCATAAAGAGTGGATTTCATAGACATGGTTTCCATTTGCCCTCTTCTGAAGAACAAAATATGTATTTCAGATCAGTTATACAGAAAGATCTTGATTTCCACTATCTATTGTATGAAATGCAAATAAAAGATACTTCAAACTTACTTTGGAAAATGTAATTAAGATTCAGAATGAAGATCTTGTTTTTATTTGATGCAAGATAGCAAGATCTCTGCATTTGAAAGCAGAAAGCATGATTAAGCATTCACACACTTTAAATGTTGCAGAAATCAGACTGAAACTCAAAGAATGGGTAAATATTATGTTGTGAAACGGGTAATATCTCACTGGAACCTCCCTTCATTAAATATCTGTATCAGACACACACGGACAACTGGCACAGTAGCAGAGTAGTTCCTTAATTAGGTTGTCTTGGAAACCAAGGAAGCATATTGTTATGGCATATAAAGGAGTTAGTCTATATTGAATGTAAACCCTATGTGACAGTTCTCCTGCTTGATGTTATGTAGTATATTGCAATCAAAACAGCCATCATAAGAACTATAAATCTCTGTACTGCAAATCTCTTCATACATGAAAGATTTAGTAGTGTCATAAAAAGAGCACTGAACAGGAAAGCAAGTAACAGCACAAATGCCCCTCTTTCTTGATTTAAAACTGTCATACATTCATAATGGTAAATTGATCTATATGTTTCTCCATTGATCACAATGGATTGTTACAAAAATAGCCATGTGGCATACTGCAATTTGAGGTCTGCCTTTCTTTTTCACCAATGTACTGCTGGGTTTGATGAATTTTGCATTTCCAACCACTTCTATTAATCTGCTCTTTATACCCCTTTACTTTATTCCTCTCAAATTTATACCACCCTCTACTCTCGTCTCCTCTGCTCAACTCAGATGTTCAATTCAATTTTCTCATCTATATCTCTCTCTTTTGTTGCCTCACATCAAGAGGTAGGAAGAAATTAAAAATCTATCTTTCCTTTGCCTGGTTCATACAGGTCTTTTTTTTCTCCCCATTTCTGACTATAGGTAGCATCAAAAACAATGACATTTGGGGGAAATACCACAGTGTCTTTGAGTCTGAGCTTTCTTGAATTATATGACCTCTTCAAATCTCTTTGAACCCCCTCAAGCCCTGAATGGCAGGTAGCACTTCTTTCACTTGCAATTGCAAAAAACATGATGGTTAACTCCAACATGTCTATATTTTTACCAAAAGTTAACCAGAAACATTATCTGATATTAAGCTCTAAAACGTTTAACATAAATTAATCAAAATGGATACATTACAAGGTGGTTAGCCCTGTCACCTCACAGCAAGAAAGTACTGACTTTGAATCTTGTCTACTCTTGCTTCCAGGGGTTAGATTAACTGGTGATTTGAATCACTCAAGCAGAAAAAGATTGATGGATGGCACTGGTATTTATCTAATGAGGAAAAGACCAGATTTTACATATCTGTACCTCTGTAGTAAGCAGTAATTCTGATGGTCCAATCCACAATCGAGGTAACTAAAGGCCTTTTCTGATGCTGTCTAAAGTTAGTGAGTCCACTATCAGGTGCATACTGAACAAGAGTGGAGTGATTGACAGGGCTGCATGACAAAAGTCTCCAAAAAGAACACTGCTGCCCATCTTTAGCTTGACATGGACCACATGGTATAGCAAGAAGGCTATTAGAACAATGATTTTTTTACATGAATGAAACCAAAAGGTTTTGCTGGAATGAAAAACACTTCATTCTAGCATAAAAACATATCTCATCTATGACGATAGTTAATGTTCTGGAAGTCAAAGTCTTGATCTTAACCCAACAGAAATTATGGATAGTATGAAATGAGCAGTTCATTTGAGGAAACACACCCCTAACTCACAGTTGAAGCTTTTCTGTATAAAGAAATAAGCCAAAGCTCCTCCAAGCTAATGTACAGAGCGAGATCAGCAGTTATTGCTAATGTGTAGATCTTCTTCCTCAATATATCAATGACAAAGTCCAGCATTGCAAGTTCATTTATTTAACTGGAATTGTTTTTCACTGCTTTTATCATTTTTATGAAAATCAGAGTATGCAGCAATTTGTATTTTTTGTTTTAAATAAAAAAAAAAGAGGTCAAACTAGATTTTCAAAGTTTTGCTCATGAAAACTAAAATATTTATGACTTTTTTTTTTTGCATGTCTTTTCTTGAATCTTGTAACACATCAAGTACAGTATGGGTCCTGGAGTAAAATCTCTAGGTTGAGAGAATATAAGACTGCTCTAGTAGCCATAATAAGAAAATAATGATCTTTTTAGAGATGGTGGCTGGAGTTCTGAATCTTTCAGTGAGTTTCATCTTCCTGCTGATGAATGCTCAGTATAATCAGTAGGTGAGAAGCTCAGACCAAAGTGCAACTGGAAGCTTTACACCCTAATGGCTGTCATTTGTCCTTGCCATATTGGGTGGCTATTGAATAACTTCACTGGGTGGATGAGGAAGGGCCACTTTCAGGGCATTTAAAGCAATATCCTCCATACCTTTGCTAGTTATAAATCATCAGGGGGAAAAGGGTAGAAAACATCAACAGCCAAAAAACCCAAAACAAATACAAATAACACCTCCCTTGGATCTCTTTATAAATGATTCTGAAATTGTGTATGCTTTTGTTTGTGTTTTACATTAATTTGCGTACTTACCTAAGTCAAAAGTGCCATACCAGAGGTACTGCTTTAGAGATGGCTCTGTCATTTGTTCACTCCTGATTTCTTCTAACTAGTCATGACTGAAATGTTTAACAACTATTGGACTATAATAATTTTGGTCATCCCCTGATGTCTGCCACTAGTGTGTCAAACATGTCATTATTTAATGAAATATCTCACATATATACTACATAGAGGAAATTTATGTTCCCAGGCAATGTACTATAATGATTATGTTCATTTTTCAGACTTTTCCAGTAATGCCAGTTTGAGTTAGTAACTTTTGCCATCAAATTTGATAAATGTAACCATGGTGCCCACTACACACAGCACCTGTGATGTAGAAGGTTTGCAGCATGTGTTAGAGTAGATGGAAATGCACGAACACACACTATACAAACACACACACACACACACACACACTGTACCCCTTTCAGATCAATAATCACATATATTGTGTATTTGCTGATGGTCTTGAAAAGAGGACATACTTGAAGTGCAATAAATGCAGGGTGATGATCATGGGTGCCTTGACTGGTGTAGAAGTCTTAGGTTTTATGTCAGTGACATGCCTAGTGGGGCTGTCTGCTCTAAATGCTGTCAATCAATATTCCTGGCAGCTTCTGTTATAGCTACTGTTGAATAAGAGTCAGCTAACCCTACCTATCCAGTTGACCTTCACCATTTCTGACATCCACACACCAGCCTGGGCAGTGTAAACACACACAGTGTGCAGCACATATTATTCACTCACACAGAGGTGTTTTGCACACTTGCACACTGAAATGTACAGTGTATACAAATGCAGAACCCTGTCTTTTGAATGATGGGTTGTCTGCTTCAGGGAGTAATGAATTTATATCCTCCATCAGCATCACTGAAGGACAGCTGCAATGGCTCTGCCATATAACAAAATGGACACGCACAGCACACACCACCATCAACATGAGATGCCCTTGCTCTGATATAGCAAGGATATCTCATGATATAGTTTCCCTTTTTATGAAAACATATATAACATCTACCTTAAAAATGTTGTGATGAGTATGATGTACTAGAGGGAAGAGATGTGGAAATTATTATTCTGAAGTTTTGCAAATAAATTGTATTGCTTGCATGAGGGGAACATGAAAAACATCTGTTTTGTTGGTTGGCCTTTTCTTTATGTACAGTTGTTCTGGTTCTTTCACTATTTCAGCATCTTTAAAAATAGAATAACTCCAAAAAATATGTTTTACCATCTATATAATTTGTAGCTTTAAAATGAAATCTCAGTTCATATTTTGTAGCTCCAGTATACCACGGGTAGTTGCAGCACCAAGCCTGTCAATCACCTTGAGAGCACAAAATGTGTTTATTGATTCAAAACCCAAAAATCAGTAGTGAAGTGCTCCACTGCAAACTGAGAAGTACGCTTGGAGTAAGTTTTCATGTGAGGGAAAGCTATTAAATGAACATGTGATGGCACTTGTTTTATGGGCTTTCTTAATGAATGTTATTCTCTAATACTGACTAATTGTACATGACTCTAAGACTAATTGATACAAGTCCTAGAGTCATGTGTATAATTAATTCCATACATAACTGTAGTTTAAGTTGACTTCATTAAATTTAACTTTAATGTTAATTAGTTTATTTATTTTTTTTATTTATTTTTTTGTTATTTTTAAAAAGCCTTCAAAAACACTGCAGTCGGTTACATAACACAAAATAACTAGGGAGGCATCCAAATAAATAAAAAATAAAATCCATATAATGATATAAGCCTCTTTAATTTCAATGGTATTCTATGAATAACTGCATTTTTCTACTGTCTACTTTTTGATACATCATTTCAAAGGAGGCCCGGTTAAAACTTCACTTAGCAACAGTTGTTTGTGCAATTATGTGAAAAATTACTGTTCACATTAAAGTCAGACACATTCTTTTAAATTTGCTTTTGGTGAAAGAGAGCCTCTTATGCCGTCATTATATGATTTGTGTTTCATTGTACCCCATTGTCTTAAAAGCAGACAGGACTGATATTCATTTGAAAAATGAAAGACAAAGTGAAATGTCAACCAGCTAAAGTGGCTATTTATTCAAAGTTCACCTGTTCATAGCAGGCACATTGGTGCTTCAGTTGGCAAGGATTGTTATTTTTAGTTTAATGTTAGTCATGAAGGTAATTTTCTTTAACCTGGTTTAGTTTGAAAGAATTTTCTCTTTCTGATTGCACCTCGATTAGTCCAACCAGAAGTCACCTGACCAACCCTTTATGGTTGTTCTTTTAAAATAAGGTCTATTTTTCCTAAAGCATCATTGTGTTTTCTGAAGTCTATGTAAATTTCCACGGCACTGTTGAGAGATGGCACATCAACATAAATGCAGTGTTGTGACACTCTGCCACTGCAGGAGTTAAGGTAGCGTGCAAAACCTTTGGCAGCTACCCTGAGTGGAGAATTACATCCTTGGACGCACAACACATACTGCAAACACAGGCTGAACAAAGCCCACCAAGGAAACAAGTAGTGTGATTGAATATGCATAGAGTACATGGTCACTTACGTCCCATCCTGCTGCAGTGTATAAAACACCAACTTACAACAAAAGTTAATTCAATCACAGGCCCGTGGATTTGAAATTCCTCCTAGATTCTTGCACAAAAACATCAAGTCTGTAACAATGTAATCCAATTGCATATTATAATTACAAAAGAGGCTTTGTCTTTAACCACTGTATACACACAGTCACAAACATGTGCATGCATGAATTTGTGCATGCACAAGTGAGGCAGGCTGTTCTCTCCTGCACACAAAGCCATTTTTGTGACCCAAACCATCTATTTTCCTTGTCTGTGATGGAAGAGAAGAGGCAGTAATAGTACAGAGAAGCAAAAGGAAGGAGGGCAAGAGAGGAAGAACAAGTGTCAGCAGCTGGTGAGAAATGCTGGTATTAGGAGGTGTTAGCAAGCAGTGCTTGTGGCTGATATGGTTGCGTGAACTAAAGCATTTTTTTTTCAGTGAAGGGTTTGCAGTGTTTGTGACTTTCCTCTCACCACGCTCCCAGAAGTGTGCAGCCAAACCCCTGCTCTCACTCCCAACTTTAAAACTACTCTCAAATTCTCCTGATGAGGCAGTGTTGGTCCAACAATGAACATTAACTTAGAGTTCTGATTATAACTGTATGTGTGGAAACAAATGACAAAACTGCATGCCAACACAGTGATCATTCTCTTCAAAGCCATCATATCCCATTAACAAAAACAGCCATTTGTATCCCACAGAATACAAGAAATGCTGGTTATGATTGTGACTTTAGTGTCTTAAGACACTAGTTTGGATGTGGACTTAGTCATTAAAACACCCAAGTCACACAGCACCACAAGCTAACAAATTAAGGCAGTAGCAGCAGCCAAACACCTCCTCTGTTTTGTGGGTTAAAATGACTATTTTTGGAAATGAAATGTGATAGTGTAGTGTAATGGCTTCATCACTGTCGAAAAGCCCAACTGCTCTTACACATGACCTATTAGATGACACATTTTTGTTGTTGATAAAGCGCTCATGACATGACTCAGTTTTCATGTGAGGGAAATGACTCCAAAGAAAATATTGAGGTTTTTGGTTTTTGTTTTGTTTTTTTCTCCATTTTTTCCTGTAACCCTGATTCAGTTTTTCTTTGAAGGATTTTTGGTAATGGAAGCTGACGCAGAAGTACCTTAAACCTTTTTTCTGCTCACTTGCTGCCTAACCTCAGTAAAGAGTCTCAATCTCTACTTTCAAAATCTTGTTTGAAACTGCATGATGTTCATTTTCTAAATTCAGTTCCAGTGTAAAATAAACATGCAATAAAGCAGGGTATATTTTGGGAATGCCTTGAGGGAATGTCCATGAATTCCCCACAGATGTTCACTCGGACAAAAGGCTTAACTGATTTGAATTTTAGGGTCAACATTAAAGGTCGCTGCAACCTCACAAAACAAATTTTTGGCCATAACTCAGTAATTCATATGGTAATTGGGACAATATCATACAGACTTCTAAGGTGTTCAAAGGTCAAGTCTAGACAGAAAGATTCCACAGCTTTACTGGCTGGTGACGGCATTTCAACCAGTAGGCAGAATATTTGTTGTATTGTGTTTTCTGATTTAGTATACATTCAGTATACACGCGATACTGCATTTCTTTTCTTCTGCTTTGCTGGCAGTTTAAACTAGTAAAAGTAACTAGTAACTAGTGAAGATGCATTGACACTCACCTTATGCTGCCATTGCTGCTAACGGTTTTCCAGGCTCAATCAGAAGAATTCTTGTAGGTGTAGTGCCAAATGTACTGGCATGATGGCATGATCTCTGTGAAAACTTACATAAATGTGGAAAATAAAGCTTTAAGGGCATGCTGATATTGACCTTAGGCAGTCAGGAGATATTCTAGAACTTATTTTGCTTCATTTCGCCCAGACCTTTTCAGTTTTATAATGGAAAAGCAATGCAGTAATAGCTTTAACCTAGGGTCAACACTTAAAGAGTTTTCTTGTATTCAAGTCTTGATCATAATATTTTTTCTTCTATGTGCCTCTCCACATGTGATTGGGCCAACTCATGTTTGGGAAAGCAAACCAACGGTATACACTGATGGAAGAAAACAGAGAAATAGAGACACTAACACATGTCATGCCTGCCACTGTGGGGAAATTGAATCAGGGGCTGATGGTCAGCATAGTGGGGAGCAGGAGTTTCACAGGAACTCTGTGTGAGTAATGCCTCAGGGATCAAGTCTGTGTCTTTATTTTCCCTGGCTGCTCCTGCAACCAAGGAACAAGCTTCAAGTTAAAAAAATACAATGTGTGTATACATATGCGTTCATGTGGATGGTGCAATTCATTACCAAGATAACACAAAAGACCTCTGATACAAAAAAAAAGGTTTGAGATACACTTAAAGTTCAAGATGAAGGGAATGAGTGGAGAGCGAGTGTGTTCAACAAAACTGGGGGAGACCGAAGGATAAACTGGAACATTTACAAAAAGGATTGCACAAATAATTTTACCATTTCCCTTGGCTCTATCACCAGGAGCTGTACACAATCAAGCACGATGTCTCGCATTTGTGCAAACAGATTTCATTTCACAGAGCTTGTTTGCCCAACCAAATCCTGCTTAGAGCACCCTGCTTAGTTTTCTGGTCTGAACATGGACAGATTTACAGCATGCCGATTCCTCATGCATACTCGCGGTTATAAACATGAATATGCAGATTTAGAAAGGTCTGAATACCCTGACAACATTCTTAAGTTCCCAACTACTTATTGCTGCTGCCCAAGTGCATGAGGTGAGTTTGAACTGACCTGTAACGCTCACTGATGAGTGTGCAGCGGACCACTGGCAATGCCTGAGGCCAAAGGTTGAGCCAAGGTGAAGTCCGAACTGTAATGAGGTGTCATGTTTTCCAAGCACACGCTAGAGGACATGACACACACATGCACACACACAGAGTCAGTTTCTTGATTTCATGACAGATACGGCAGGTGACAGTACAGGCTTTGGGAGCAAAGAGTGTTCATTCTGACAGAGGTTTTCAAATCTCGCATATTTGAGTATCTCGCGCTCAGTGTCTTATCAATAATAAAGCGTAGAGCTGGGAAAAGTTCACGTAAAGAGACAACCCACTGAATCATTTAATGGCAGTGACAAGACTAAATGAAGGACACGGAGGGTATATTGGGTAGCTGGTCTCTTGTGGATGTACAGTGACTGTAACTGTAATATTAAACAGAGTGCTGCTCTTTCTTAGAAGTAGAAACATACATAGAAATGTGGTACACTAGGTGGCATATACAATTGTGCCTTCACAGTTCTACCTGTCACTTATTAGATGCCAATTTAAGCCTTCATGTCTTGCTCAGATATCTTCTGTACATTTATACTGACTGTCATCCTCATAACATGATACTGTATTTTGCAATTTGTGAAAATGTTCTGCTTACTACTTTCTTGAGTTTTAAATAGAGTTTATCTTATCCACAGGTTTCCACTTGAGATAGCTTCACCAAACTTATTCCCCCACCTGTCTCTCTGTGGATCAAGGTTTTGATGAGTTGGCCCTCGTGGGGTGCTGTGCAATCAAATGCATCACTGCGTAAGCCAGCGTAAAATGTCCTAGAAGAGGGGGAGGGATGCAGAGAGAAGCAGGAAGAGAGGAGAGGGTGTGTGTGGATCGATCACATCACTGCGCTCGGAGAGGCCAGAGTGACCAGCCATGAAATGGTTGCTGTCCCAAGAGTAGGTACCACTGTTGCCCACAGTTCCCTTGCCTTGCTTTGGCTTGGATGCTGTAGATTCGGACACACAGTACACACAATGCATAATAGTTTCAGTGTGTCATGATGAGAGGAGAAGCGTGAGTGTGTCTGTGCAGATTTTCTGGCGTGGGATCTCTGTTTTTGTACTAGAAAGACCTAAGTTGAACTCGAGTCTATGTGTGATACTTGTACTGTCTCAGGATGCCAAGCCCTGTTGGCTTCAATTATGACAGGATCTAATTTATTCTAATTAGGATTTGTTTTACACCTGGTGTTTCCAGGTGAACACAATTAATGGCAATTAACTGTACCACCTCATAACTGTCAAATACTGTCAAATGATACTGCGTAGTTGTCTCCTTCGCTGCAACTGTGTATGTAATCATTTGAAGTTAGATCTGAGCTGCACTAATGCCTACGTCTTCAGGCCTAAGACTGTGAAAAGTTTTGGTATACCTTCAAAACTTCTTACATGTCTTGACCTGACACTGAATAGGCACTGAATATGAGCTTAGGGTTTATAATATAGAGGGGGACCATAGTGTGAATCTCTTGTTCACCATAGTAATCAGTCTAATTGTGTATGTCAAGATGCTGCTTGTACAATTTCCAGAGTTGTTTTACAAAAACAGCTGCTAGTCCTGAGAATCATCAGTTTTTCATATTTAGTGACATTGAATACGACCCCCCCC
>VVHJ01003317.1:0-11532 GCA_015107715.1 Tylochromis polylepis | reverse complement strand
TTCAAACATCTGTATAGATTTGATACATTATTTATTAACTGAATTTGCTAACATGTCTTATATAGTGAGAGTATTTCTTTTACTGTTGATATTTCAATGATATGTATTTTTTATGACTAAATAATGCTCTATCGAACACCTGGCAATAACAACAGATGTGGCAATTTTGTAATTTGTTGTTTAAATTTGATATTATTTTAGGCAGTATATTTTCTTAGCCTTTGCCATACTCTGTTAACACAGCAATCTCAGAAACCGTACAGTAATTTTGGCTGTGGATCACAGGGTGAAGAGTGGAGATGGCCTAGAGTCAGAATCCAGTGAAATATCTCTGTCATCTCTTACAGTT
Organism: Tylochromis polylepis; assembly: GCA_015107715.1. NCBI lineage: Eukaryota > Metazoa > Chordata > Actinopteri > Cichliformes > Cichlidae > Tylochromis > Tylochromis polylepis. The sequence goes on along the minus strand of VVHJ01003317.1, from coordinate 11,183 downwards.
TTCCTGTAATCTGAGCTCAAAGATGAGAATATATAGAGTACAGTACTGTAAATTGGGTAAATTTGACTGTTAATTTTCTCTGAATCGTACAGTAATTTGGGCTGTGGATCACAGGGTGAAGAGTGGAGATGAACCAAACCTGGGAGTGGATTGTGAAGTAAAATAGTGTCAGGATACAAAAGACTGCGTTTCTAAGCCAGTCGGCACCCGTACCGTAATATACGTAAGAATAGTGCAACAACATTTTAGGTGCGGCTAGCTTGACTGTGACTTCGTAAGTGAGGGCTCACTTGACCGCAGTGGGGAGACGGCAGGACCGCCAAGCCGCTTCCCAGGAGAAGATAGTCATAATAATACTTGTTTTTGTGGTGGTATAAAACTGCTGAAGCGAATTAAATCTTTTAAAAGATAGTCGTTCTCCTGTGCTTCCTTAAAGAAAGAAAACGAACACAACACAGGCAAATGTTCAACAGGTGACGTGACGGCGGAGACGACCAGCGTCAGCGAGACCAGAGCTTCAGACAGACCTGCACTCTGGTTCATGACAGAGATATCACAGAGAGACTGTTGCAAGATTTGAAAAATATCTGCAGGCTGAGGTGTTTCATGTCACAGAGTTTAAAATGACTTTTGAGTAGGTTCATTTACAACTATAGGCTACAACAAATCATAGCTTTGAACATGAAATGTCAAGCAACTTTTTCGTTATCATTTTACATATATTGATTTTTTTTTTTAATTCACTGGCGTTGAAAAGTTACATTTTCATTCATTTCCCGATAGGTTTCCATTAACACGGTGTCGTCCAGTTAATGTGAATCAGCTCAGCTTTCACACTGACTCAGCAAGTGTGTCAGTTCGATACGTAAAAGAAAAACGGTAGCAGCCCTGAAACAGTGGGAACACAAGTCTGGGGGTGGGGGGCGTTTTTTCCCAGCGTGCACAGCCGCGGGAGAGCTGCAGGTCGGCGACAGCAGACAGAGGAGGCGCAGGCACGACGCTCTGCACTTTTCAGCAGTAATCGCTGTTGGTCTCTGGCTGCTTCAGCCGCAGTGCTTCCGATCTTTAACACACGCACAAGACCGTCATTGAGTGATGGAGCCTTCCTTCTTCAGGGAAGCGCTGTACCAACGTAGAGCAAGTCCCTGACCAGGAAGTTCGTTTTCTCAGATGGTAGTCAGCTGGGAACGAAGGAGCCGCCTCTTCTCCGAGGGATCCAAATGCATTATTTGTAGCCTCTGCGCTGAAAGGGAGCTTTAATTATGCCCGAGCTCAGCTTTAGATCCTACGTGTTGCTGATGCTGCTGCTGCGTCTGAATCGGGGTTCTTCTTTGCCTATATTTGGAGTTATCTGAGCAGGCGGGTAACATCACGTCCAGGTCAAATGACCGTCCAGTGAACGTGACAAGAGTTAACTGTGACATGGAAAAAACGGGACTCGACAGGATCCTTTATTATTTCTTTATCAATTCAGCCTGTATGATTTGTGCCAATGGTAAGTGAAGTGACATGAAGCAAATGTACATCGAAAATAGACTCCGGCATTAAAAAGCTCCTTCAGCTAAGTGCCACTTGTGTGAAACATGCCCTGCTAATGCTGATACTACGCCTGTGCATTTCTCCGGGCAGCTTATCTTTCTCTAATAACATGAATAGATAAATAAAATGCTTTCAATTAAATGAAGCCAGGGCAGATTTTTGGATACCATAATAAAACTGTCAGTCTATGAAAGAGATATGATTTTAATAGAGGCAGATGAAAGGCCATCCTGCAGAGGTTTCATACTCATTACAAACTTGCTAAATTGCCGTCTTGACTTTTTCTCTCTTCTACCCTAACACATCAAAGCTACATTTACTGAAGTCCCTAAAGATGTGAGTGTGGGGGAAGGAGATGATGTTGAGATGCCCTGCGCCTTTAAAGCTGTCAGCTCAGCACCCATGTCTTTGGAGATCCAGTGGTGGTACCTGAAGAAGGATATGTCTAAAGATGTGCTGCAGATCACTGCTCCAACTAACAGAGCCAAGGTACTTATAGCCCTCACACATATGTGTGTGTCTGTCTCTATCCTGCATCATCTGCACTGCAATTTTTAAAACCACATTCTGTTGTCCTGCAGATGAATACCTTCTTTGCTGCAAGAAAGCTGCCAAAAATAAATTTGTACATTCTCTAAGCATTTGTCTGACCTATATTTGAGAATACTGCTAAAGTCTGATGCAGACACTATATCTGACCTTCACTTGGAGCATTTTTTCCACATTTCAGTAGCCATATGCAGCACTTGTTGAACCATTTTAAAAATGAACTGAAAATCCACACATCACTCAGACTTAGGGCGCTTGGTGATTATCAGCATCATTTGATACCTCTTAGGTCTGGTGTTTCAAGCCACCGTTATAGGCTTTTGATGAGCACATATGGAAATTCATTTCCCCTTCAGCATCACATCTTTGCACATTACAACATGTAGCAAGGGGGAAAGAAAGCAGAAGAAAACACACACGAGGGACAATGAGAGAGGCTATCAATGGTGTCTTTGAGAGATATACACAAACAGCTCTGCTAGTGCCATTTTCTCTCTCTGGAACAAAAGAAAGGAAAACTTCTGTTGTTACTAAAATGTGCATCTTTTAATGGAAATAGCTGACATTAGGTGAGATTTTCAAAACTGATAAAAGTATCTCTTTTTTAGGATGTTTCAAGAGAAGCCACAAAAATAAGCGTAAGTACCCACTTTACTGTCCCACTGAAAGTGTTTTATTCCCTGGATGTTACACTGGTATTTGTTCTATGATATTCACACTTTAGAGAAAGCATGAAATTGTTTCTGGCAAATGAAGATTGATCTGTGGCATCACAAAACTGAAGCTCAAAGATTCCTCTTGTGCACATTTACTGTATGCTAAACAAGCAAATAATATGTTATACAGGAGTTAGTAACGCGTGTCCTTGTTAGAGATAATCAAGGCTTTATGAAACTTTTGTGTTGATGTGAGCAACTAATGAAGAGTCATGATTTGGTGGTTTTTGATGTCTGTGCTACCGCCTCTAGTCATAAAACATGGAACTAAAAGTTGATGAATAAAATGCATATTAAAAGCAGAAGCTATTGAGGCATTGCCATTTGTTTCCCATGATCTCTGTGCCTGACTTCCAGACTGTGCGTGTTCAGGGCAATGCCATCTCTCACAGCCTCAGCCTGTCCAAGGTGAAGAAAGAAGATGAGGGCGTGTATGAGTGCCGTGTTTCTGATCTGTGGGCTGACGAAAGTCAGGAATTTAATGCTCATGCTACCCTGCATGTCACACTGGCTGACAGCATGGTGGCTGAAGAGGCTGTGTCACACATTCAGAACCGTGGACCACTGAGGAATACCATCACGGCTTTGGGAGGTGCCTCAGCTTGGAGGGCCACCTCTGAGCCTCGCGAAAATTTTGCAGGAGGTCGAATGCCAGGGCTGGGGACGCACCGGGTGTCTCAGCAGTCTCAGCCTGGTCTCCTCTCTCCCTTCATATCCACCACCTCAGTGGCCAGGTCATCAGCTACACCCCTGTCAGGGAACGCAGCCATCCTCAGGCAGCAGTATGGGGCTGGTGAGTGAGTGGGTGAATGTTGGAGGTGGGTGGAGATGAAACAGAGCTACAGTGACCCCCAGGTGTTGTACGAAAAGACCAGTCTGAGATTAAAAAGTGCAGTTCAGCTTAGACTGAGGCTGCTGGTCTGTTTCAAGCTTCATCTGTCTTAGTAAATCAAATAAAAGCAAATGTGCTGTTCACCTTGTAGCTGTGTGTTTCTACAGGTGCACTGAGGACCTTTGTAGTTTAAATGTACAATACTTTTTTACTTTTGGTTCTCATAACCCGTTTACATATTCATGCCAACACCTGTCACGCTTTTCAAATCTATTCAAATCAGATGAGCACATTTTTTGACTTCTCTACGGATGTCAAACACCTATTTATAGCTAGAAGCTTGGCAGATGGTTAGGGAGGGATGGGAGGGGCAGAGAGTTGTAATCTACCTCCCTGTAATTCGTCTCCCTGCCCCAGATTTGTTCGATGAAGCGTACTTGTCAATAATTAAAACTCATAGAAGTCTAGTGGATTCTTGTCAGGCACTCTGCTGATGTAGACTGCAGCTGGTCTGAACTGTATGACAGACTGTGAGACGCATGCAGATCTCATGTATTGATTTGCAGAGCCCTTGCTTCCATGTGAATGTACTATGTAGGTAAATGATCAGTCTTAGACAGAAGTGGCAGCAGAATTGGAGTCATGTTTTTGTTCTAAAAGGAACAAGTGTGCTTGTTCCTTTTAGGAAACTGTCACTCCTCATTACTTCTTTGTTCTGACAACTTTGATCTGTCATTCAGTGACTTCTCACAAGGAAAGGGAGAAACATCTGATATATGTGTGTTCCTGGAGAGCAATATTAATTACCAAGTAAATACAAGACTTTCTTGGTTTGTTTACACATGACAATTATTAGAACATTTTTTTAACAAAAAGAGAAAACATATCATTAGATTGTGTGTAAAATACATGGATGATAGCTGGATCTATAGAACTTACTCTTTGAATATTTGCAAGAAAATCATTTAAAGTGACCGTTTAGTGGAATCTTTCCCAAATTCACCTGGTAAAGAAGAAAATACTACAGCAGATATATCTCAAAATGTTCACATATCTGTTCAGACCCTCCTGTCACTATAAAACACACTGCTCCTGACAAACTGCAATAACTCGAGACATCTCAAAATAACTACCTGGAAGTTTGTCAGTAGGCATCATCCTTCAGTGCCTGGGTAGGTTGCAGTATGCCCCAAAAGCAAAAAGCAAACAGTGATTAACTAAGAAGTTGTGAGGTCAAGTGTCCACTGTTCATTTATGTAACCAGCATCTGTTAGCTGTCTTCTAGATTATTACTGAAAGAATCCATAAAATCTCTCAGCCACAAGCTTCCATTGCTGGTGTGTGTGGTCTGAATGCTTGTTACTATTTTAGCCATTGCAGAGCAGTTGCAGTCAGTTGTGTGATGGCAAAATTTTGTAATGAATGGTGAACACACTCGGTCTCTTTATTTGGCTCATGTCCATTTCTGTGAACAAACAAACATTATCAGTGGATGGTAACAGAGGTATTTATTATACTTCATGAATGCATGTAAATGCATGGTGTTATAAACACTCCTACATACATCTGTTAAATAGGTGACTCAGCTTTTTTTGTCCTGTTCCTTTCTGATCTGTTGTCTGGGGTAACATCACTCAGAGTTGGGATCTGTGTTACAAAGGGTTCTCCTGAGCTTGTCAGCGAGAGACCCGAGCAAGTAATAGAGCGCGATTATACAAGGAAAGCATTTCTCCTGACCTCAGCATGTGGGGAAAGATTTTGCAATTTTAGCTTCGAAGTGTGCAGAGGCAGGTGAATTAGTGCGAAGCTGGGACATGAGCTTTGAAGCTGAAACTGTGATTCAGAATCAGAATCAGGATACTGTATTAATCCCCAAGGAAATTATGAATCAGCGGCTTATTGGGAGGGATAGAGGGTTATTGATTGCTATGCATGCCTTTTCCTAATATTTTGTTAGAAGCAAACATTTCCATACAGGAGTTACACAATCACATTTAATTCCATTACTGTACAGATTTGTTCTCTCACAACTTATTTTTCTTTCAAAAGCTGGATTTTTTTCTGGTGTACTTCTGTTTTATTACTGCACTGTACTGATTTTTGGACTTTTTTAAAGCAAATAGAAGAATGTAATATTATTGTAAACCTACAGAAGTCTTGCACTGAATGTTTATATCAAATGTTTTTCAAGATATATATTTTTAAATGACTTGCCAACATAATTTCAGCATGTTTTTTTCACACTTTGAAGCAATGTTTGAACATGAATATCTTAAAAACTCTTAAAGATAAAAGCATGACACATAAAAAATGTTTAAATACTGGGTAGTAAAAATATGATGAAAAGATTCAAGCAGTCCTACAAAGTCCCATATTGCAAAGTGAAGGAGTTATAATTTTTGATATATGGTATATCGCTGAATTTCCCAGTAATTCAAAATAAAACATGTAGAATACTTTTTAACATAAAATTCTTAGTCGCAAAAATAAAGAAAATGCTATTTTATACAACTTTTATGCTGGATTGAGAAAATATGACAAGTTGTACCACAAAAACAAAAGTATTAGTAGATAATCTAATCCAAATAGAACAAGATTCTGTAGTTTGCAGATGTTGCTGTAATTATGACTGAGAAAAATAATTTAGAAAATGAAAAATATGCTTATATTTAACTAGATTCTGGAAGTATAGGATATATAATTCAGGTTACATTGCCCAGGACCTCTTAGTTTGCACAAGTCTAAGACTAGTATGGTGTTGGTGGTAAGGGAAATTTGGAGAAAGGGAACTATGTTGCAGTCATTAATACTGTGGTTGATGACAGGTGATTTAGCCACTGAAGAAGAAGATAAAAAGAGTTGCAGGAGGATGAAATGACAAAGGACCTAGCTGGAGGAGGAAACTAGAACTACAGACTGAGGCAAAGCAAAGGAGCAATATAAGTTATAGTGTGAACAACTATCTGATCATTGATGTACAGCCAAGAAAATGGAGATGAAATAGTAGCTCTGGCAACTGGTCCTTCTTGAAAAACTGTGTTCCAGAGATAATTTCCACTTTCTCGAGTAAGTGGAGAGCAAAAACTGTAGAGAAAGCTGTCATGTTAGCTGATGAGTATGTTCTGGCATTCTCAAGGAAATGCTTTCATTGCAAAGAGCCTTGTAATATTGCAGTGGACTGCCCTGTTCTAAGTAAAAAAGAGTATGCAAAATATCTGGTTTTGACTGGTTCTGTGCATTTACAACTCCTGACTTCTTACTCAGAGCAGGAGCCATGCTTCTGTGTGAGTTCAGATACAGGTTTCAAACTATTCATCATGGAAGACTTTTTAGCTTTGTAAGCGTCTGACCGTGCTATTACCATCTGCATTTTGTGGGATAATGGTGCCTCAAAAGTCAATCATTTGCAACCAATGTTCCCCTTGTTTTCTTGGTGATGCTTTAATGTGGGGATTTTAAATGTTAAATTGTAGAGCCCTGCATCTCAGAGGACCATTTCTTTGCTAGTTAAATGTTTGAGCTATTAAGCCCAAAGAAGTTTTGTTAGCATTGGTATTTTACTTGGAAGGTGACATTCTTATGTACAAGAATGCCACAGCTGTATTGCCAAAATTATTCACTCACCCCTCCAAATCATTTACTTCATTGTGCCAATCATCTCCATGGCCACAGGTGTATAAAATCAAGCACGAAGGCACACAGACTGCTTCTACAAACATTTGCTAAGTAATGGGTTACTCTCAGGAGCTCAGTGAATTCCAATGTGGTATCATGATAGGTGAAATTACCTCACCACAAAATATTCCACAGTCAACTGTTAGTAGTATTAAAACAAAGTGGAACTCAGGCCACGTAAAATGACAGATTGGGGTAAGTGGATGCTGAGGTGGATAGTGCACAGAGGTTGCCAACTGGTGGAGGGCAGATTATCATGTGGGGTTGTTTTTCAGAAGCTGGGTTGGGCCTCTTAGTTCCAGTGAAAGGAACTCTTAATGCTTTAGCATACCAAGACTTTTGGATAATTTCATGCTCTCAACTTTGTGTGAACAGTGTGGGGATGACCCCTTCCTGTTCTTACATGACTGCACACCAGTGCACAAAGCAAGGTCCATAAAGACATGGATGAGCAAGTTTGGCATGGAAGAACTTGACTGGCCTGCACTGAGGCCTGAGCTCAACTCTATAGACCAGCTTTGAGATGAATTAGAGCAAAAACTGTGAGGCAAGCCTTCTCGTCCAACATCAGTATCTGACCTCAGAAATGCCCTTCTGGAAGAATGGTCTGAAATTCCATAAACACACCCCTTAACTTGATAGAAAGCCTTCCCAGAAGAGTTGAAGCAGTTATAGCTGCAAAGGGTGTGCAGATATTGAAACTTGTAGTACGAAAGTGCTTTGAGTCCTCAGATTGAGTAGAAAGGTGCTACAGTCCCGATCAAAAGTTTAAGAGCACTTGAAAAATGGCAACAAAAAAAAAATCACATTTTGCATATTTGGATCTTAATAACACTCCAAGTAGAGCTTCAACATGCAACAGGAAGAAATGGGAGTGAGACAAAACACTTTTTTGGGCATGCGATTTATTGAAAACAAAACTTAAACAGAAACAGGCTGTTTTACAGGTGGAATATGGACAGGCCTGGGCAGGGAGGCGGGTATGGGCTGGAGGACCACCCCTTTCCCACCTTGCAACCACTTGCAGCAATCCCTGGACTGCCACTAATCCTTCTGGCAGACATTATGGCCAGCAAGAAGGCTGTTACCAGGGATAGCCACTTTAGGTCGGTGTCCTCCAGCAGCTCAGAGGAGGGTGCTGAAGGATGCAAAGGATCCGGCCCCGGTCCTACCCTGGGCCTCCGGCTGGGATTGCGGGATCTGGAGGATGGTGTCTGCTGTAGCCTTGTGGTGGTCCAACTTGTGGGCCGTGCATCAGGAGGTAACAGTCCCCAGCGAAGGCAGCCCTGGCATCCACCTTCCCCACCTTTGCCTTAGGCATGTTGGAGAAGTGGAGCCCAGTCAGTATCCTCCTCCTGATAGTCACCCTCCACTGGCTCCTGCCGAGGGCACGGGTTAGGGAGGGGCTGCTGGAGGATGGGCCTGGCCTCACAGCAGACAGGGGAGTGGATCCCGCCCGAGGGCCCGGAAACTCCGCTATTGCCTGTGAGGCATCCACTAGCCCCACTTTGCCCACTTAGGCATGGTGGAAAGAGGAGAGCTGGCACGGAAGGGAAGCCAGGTAAGTGGAGGTGGCCAGCAGCTCGGGTGCATCGTTGGGGTCCCCAGAACCTGCCAGCACGTGATGGGACAGGTGACGCAGGTAGAGGGGCAAAATGGGCACTAAATTGGCTAGACAAGCCTGGGTAGACATGGCCCTGTGTAGCCTAGCCAGCAGGGAGTCCGTAACCTTAGCGTCCCTGCTAGGCCTTCTAGCTCCTTGTGGCCTTCCCGAAAAGGGAGCTAGAGGGCGTGACCAATGAGGCGAGGGCCTGGTCCACCGGGGGATAACCTACTGCAAGGGACCACCTGTGCAAATCAACTGGGGAGTCAAACTGCCTGCACACCAGGTCCTTAAAACCAGGCAGCAGTTGTAACTGCAGCTGAGAGCGGCAAGGCTGTGTGATATTGTTAAACCAGGAGGGCCACTGCCATCGGGTCCTCAGGGAGGGCAATATCCAGAGCCCTGGATGCCCTGCCCATCACATCAAAAAACCTGTTTTGGCCCAACTCAGTCCCTGGGGAACTAGCTGGGGGCTGTCCGCAGGACAAGTCATATCCCTCAGAGGAGAGAACGGACCCAGTGTCAGTGTCCTCCTCCTGATAGCCGACATCCACTGGCTCCAGCCCGGGGGCAGGGGCAAGGGAGGGCATGCTGAAGGACCGGCTTGGCCTTGCAACAGATGGGGGAGTAGTTTGACATTCTGTCATTGCCTGTGAAGCATACACCTTCCCCATCTTTGCCCTAGGCATGTTGGGAAGTGGAGAGCCATCATGCTTAGAGGCAAAAAAGCTGGAAGACAACACACAAATACACACTGGCTGCCCCTGCTTCAACGGATAAGCCACTAGTTTCCACATTACTGCTCGTGAATTTGCGAGACCGCAGGAACAGCAGGATGGCCACGTTGCCAGAGAACTCTCACTCACTGACCTGGGGCAGCCACAGCGAGGACCCAATGGCTGTGTGAACCTGCGAGACCATGGGCAATATGCCAGGGGAACGGCTGGCTCCAGGATCCTACGTGAGCACGAAGTGTGCAACCCGCAAGACTGCGAGACAAGGTGCCAGCAACTAGAATCACCGCAGCTTCAAGCTTTTTTTTTTTTTTGGGTCTGGGAGTAGAAGAAATCCTGGGAGGCTGCCGAGACAGGCTCCCCACCACAAAGGTAAATGGACACACACTGCCACTACACACTGAACCACACACTGTACACACACACAAACTGCCAAGTGGAAATCAAATGATCACCGACTTCACGCCTGCACAGCTGTGTTATACATAAGCAGTAGGGCGTGGCTGGGCTAGCCGGAGTGTCTTAAAGAAGTATCCACGTGCCATGACCAAGGGGGAGTCATTCCCTGTATGTAACTGAGTGGAGAGCTTGTCTCAATATAATAGAGAACATAGAGTTCAACAGAGAAGATACAAAGGATAACAGTTTGGCATTTCGGGACTGTGCTGTGCACAGTGAGGAGAATGGAGACCTTAACATTGAAGTTTATCAGAAGCTCACACACACAGACCAGTACCTACTCTTTGACTCCCACCACCCACTGGAACACAAACTTGGAGTAATCAGGACCCTGCAACACTGGGCAGAAAATGTTCCCTCTAAGCCAGAAGAGAAAGAAAAGGAACACACGCATAAAGTAAGCTCTTAAAACATGTGGTTATCCCAATTGGGCTTTTGTTAAATTAGCGAAGATGGGTAGGAAAGAAGGTCAGACACCAATTAGGGAGAAACAGAGTGTCAAATGGAAGAACACTGTCATCCCTTATGTAGCAGGTTTATCAGAGGAACTCAGCAGAAGTTTCTCCAAGGATGACATCCCAGTGTACTTCAGTCTGAGCCACACTCTTAGACAAAAACTGGTTCATCTCAAGGACAAAACTCCCAAACACAAGCTAAACAACGCAGTGTATGCTGTGCAGTGCAGCGAAGAGTGCTCAGACCTCTACATTGGAGAAACCAAACCGCCACTCCATAAACGCATGGCACAAAATACACTCAACAAAAATATAAACGCAACACCTTTGTTTCTGCTCCGATTTTCCATGAGATGGACTTAAAGTTCTAAAATTCATTCCAGATACACAATATTACCATTTCTCTCAAACATTGTTCACAAATCAGTCTAAATGTGTGATAGTGAGCACTTCTGCTTTGCTAAGATAATCCATCCCACCTCACAGGTGTGCCACATCAAGATGCTGATCTGACATCATGAGTAGTGCACAGGTGTACCTTATACTGCCCACAATAAAAGGCCACCCTGGAATGTGCAGTTTTGTCTCACAGCAAAATGCCACAGATGCCACAAGCATTGA
>VVHJ01003315.1:0-13683 GCA_015107715.1 Tylochromis polylepis | reverse complement strand
TGTAGCTCTCTTTGGGGGTTGCCACAGCAGATTTTGGGTCTCCATCTTACCCTATCCCAGTGGTTCCCAAACTTTTTTGCTAGCTCCCCCCTTTGTTTTTACAACCAGTAGTGACAATGGAACTTGTGCTAGAATGGAAAGCAAAAAAGGAAAAGCACTTTACAGTACTGTCCCTGTTATCAGCTGTTCTAACCAGGCCTGTTTGAGTCATGAGATAATTAGGGGTTGACACAGTCACTTGTGATAACAATGATGCTGAGAAGGCCAAATAAACTTGCATGTTGGGAGATGGTACTTGGCTTCACAGTCCAGCATCAGTGGGCGTTGCAGAATCGTTGATGGGAGTTTGTATAAGGACCCGATCATGTGTTGACTTAGTCTTAGTGTCGAGGAGCTGGACAGGAATCACTAGTCTCTCTGTCTCCTGCTCAAAGATTCAGTCAGAATTTGGGACCCAAGGTCGACGCAGAGCACAGCAGCCATGGCAGGTGAGTCTCAGTCTGGGTGAGAGCCCTGTGACCGGGATTTTTTTTTTTCTTCTTCTTCTTAGAAATGTTTCCTGATGTACAGGAAGTATTCCGTTTCTACTTTCTTTGCATACGTATGCAAGTTATATGAACAGTGCACAATTACTATTGCTTTTTCATTTGGTTTTAACACAACAAAAGCAAAACTAAAGTGGTACTTATGTTAACTTATTTCTGCAGTTGAAGAGATAAAGAAGCCCAAGAAAAGAAGTGTAAGTTCAGCTTAAGTTGCCCCACCGTTGATGCTTTTATACTAACGGCACACAGTGCTTGTGATATCCACGAGGATTAAACGCTGCAGACCTTCCCCTTTCCCCTCTAACAGGTCACAGTCTGCGGCTACCCACTGAGCATCTTTTTCATCGTAGTTAATGAGTTCTGTGAGCGCTTCTCCTATTATGGGATGCGAGGTGAGTGGCTTCATTCTTTTCTTCACCTGTAAACTTTAGTGGAAAGTTGATTCAATCATTTACTGTACGCTATTTAAGGATGTCCATTTTGTGCATGTATAACTTTCCACTTGATTTTTGGCACCTGTAGTTACACAGAAGGAATTTAAATAGAGTAAGCTTGACCTAAACCGACTTTTTCCTTTGTGCTTTCTCCCCCACGCCTTCTGCAGCCGTGCTTGTGTTGTACTTCAAGTACTTCCTTAGGTGGGATGAAGACTTTGCCACCACCATCTACCACACATTTGTGGCTCTTTGCTACCTAACGCCCATCCTCGGAGCTATTGTGGCAGACTCATGGCTCGGCAAGTTCAAGTGAGCTTCTCAATAAAATATTCTTTTTTTTTTTTTTTGTCTTGTTTGCTCATGAAAAGACACAACCTATAATTTGCTTTGTATTCAGTTTCAGTAGTTGCATGAAGACTGTTTAAAGGGCTAAAATGTGTCTCAGAGATGAGCTGTTACACTTCACCCTTGGATTTTTTAACCTTGTCTATCTTATCTTTATCTGTACATGCTGTACATCTGCTCGGTGCCTCACGCATCCCTTCTCCTCTTTCCTCTGCATAGGACTATTGTCTACCTGTCCATTGTTTATACAGTGGGACAGGTCGTCATGGCAGTAAGTGCTATCCAGGACATCACAGATACTAACAAGGATGGCACCCCTGACAACATGACCTTACACATGTGAGTTAAACACACCCAGAGCTGTCTGGCCCAGTAGAAATGCACGGGGTGCACACTGTCAGACAAATGAAAATCTGTCTGTGCTTTATTTTGCCCCAGAGCTTTGTCCATGGTGGGTCTTCTCCTTATTGCCTTGGGAACAGGAGGCATCAAACCCTGCGTGGCCGCTTTTGGAGGAGACCAGTTTGAGGATCATCAGGTCAGATGGTGCTCAGACATGCGTGGGACTCGCCAAAATTCCAGAAACGCCTCAAGAGTCTTTCAAAAGAGTTCAAGAGTTTTTAAATACAGCGGGGGGGGGGAAAGGGACAACAAAACGAGAGACTCTTCTAATAGCAAACACTGTAATACTTTTACAGACTGCATATAAAAGATGGCCACCTTGACATCGTGGTGAATCGGTCTCAAACTGTGACCATATGTCATTATAAAGCAACACAACAACCAAAAACGCACACAAATTTATGCAGCAACAAAGAGATGTCCTTTTACATGTAACTACACACACACCAAATATATGCATGTCAACGTACTGCACACAGCAGTTAAAAGTACACCTCCCTCAGTTATCAGCTGTACTTGGTCAGCACTTCGTTTATCTGTTTCGTTCCTGCTAGCTTTTTATTAACTACTTGATCGCAAGCACAACTGCCTGTAATTTTATTACACTCTTCAAGGCCGGGGACAAAGATTCATCCATAATGTTAATGACGCTGCTAAATTATCTACGGAAATAAGTGTGCAAACAACCCGCGTTAAACTTGCTGTGCCCAACAGGAGAAGCAGAGAAGCACCTTTTTCTCCATCTTCTACCTGTCCATTAATGCTGGAAGTCTCATCTCCACTCTAATTACTCCCATTCTCAGAGGTAGGGCCACACACTGAAACTGATCACAGAGCATAAAATATACCGCTGGGTCGCAAACTCATTTTTGGGTGCTTACATTTTCAGCTCAGAAATGTGGTCTTCACAGCCAGCAAGAGTGCTACCCACTGGCCTTCGGTGTCCCTGCTGCGCTCATGGTGGTAGCTCTGAGTAAGGATTTTATTATAAACGGCTCTTGTTTGCTGTAATGAGCAGATTAATGCTTCCTTTTGATAAGGTGTCCTTCATTACGTGTTAATAAATGGATGTGATGTTGGTCAGTGGTGTTCCAGCTTGAATAGAAAGCCTGGGCTACAAGCTGGAGCAGCAATGCTTACAAGATGGGCATTTTATCAGCTAGGCAAGAGAGAATCAAAGATGCTAATGAATTTATTCTATTTATATAGCACCAAAGACTTTACTATAATAATAAGTGAGTGCTTGTTACAAGAATTTTAACCAGGCTGCTAAAAAACCCCAGTAGTTACAATGTAATAGAACACCATTCAATGCTTCCAATAAGCTGTTTTCTAAGAAAGCTGCACCATAGACAGAATTGGTGAAACAATATTGTCATTTATAATTTCCTATTGCTTTTTTTTTAACGTGTTTGCAGTTGTGTTCATTGTTGGAAGTCCTATGTACGTTAGGAACCCTCCGCAGGGCAACATAATTGTGAAAGTTTGCAAGTGCATCGGGGTAAGTGGTTCCTCACGGATGAAGTGTCTCCAAAATGTTTCCAGCTTTTAAAGTGAATCCCAGCTGAACTGCCGACTGTACAGTTGGTCATTATTTTGTAACTGTCTTTCTGCTGTTTGTAGTTCGCTATCAAGAACCGCTTCAGGCATCGTTCTTCTCAGTATCCCAACAGAGGACACTGGATGGACTGGGCTGAGGACAAATATGATGTAAGCGGAGCACAGGCACGTGCAAAGACAAACGGCATGGCCATAGATTTCTTATCATGTTCTCATTTTTGGTGTAGAAACTCCTGATTGCTCAGGTGAAGATGGCATTAAAGGTGCTGTTCCTCTACATCCCTCTGCCTATGTTCTGGGCTCTCTTTGACCAGCAGGTATGTACATGCGTGACACATACGGCCTTGAGATGGCTGTAAAACTGAACTGAAATTAGGGATCGAAGCAAAATGTGGTGACAGGAAAAAAATGACAACTGTGTCCGTTTCACAGGGCTCGAGATGGACCTTCCAGGCGACCACAATGAACGGCAACTTTGCAAGTGTTATATTTTAATGTTCTGATGCCAAAACAGAGTTAAATTCAAACCATTGAAATGGATGATATTAATGAGACTTTTTTTTTCCCCCAATAGGGAGCCATTACAATCCAGCCTGATCAGATGCAGGTGAGACGCTGGGCTGCTGTGTCTACAGTACATGCTGTTGTCACGACCTGATTAAATGAAGCACTTGTTGCACATGAAGAGCTGACAGCATTGGGAGAATGTGGTGTGGCCTTTGAACAAATCCCTGCCTAACCCTGTGATTTAGATAATGGTGCTGGTTTAGCATAGCAGGCAGGACACATGAAAGCATGTTTAATGTCCTGAATGCACGATTGTGATATAAAGAAATGCTCAAAACTACACTCGCATACGTAAACACGGCTTAAGCGCCACTGTCTTCCCACCAGACTGTCAACCCCATCTTGATCCTGATTATGGTGCCAGTCATGGACACTCTGATCTACCCTCTGATTTCCAAGTGCTTTAACTTCACGTGAGTGTGTTCTTTAATAAATACTAAAAAATGATATTTACTATTCATAGGTCATCTTATAATTAATGTACGTTGTTATACTGTGTAACAAAATAGTCATTTGATGAATTGGCACAATTCACATCCTGTTTTGTTCATATATTTTAGGCTCTTTATTTCTTTACAGTAACCCTTTAAATGATGTTTATTGGTTACTAATTAATCTACATCGCAGCTAGTCATCTTTATTCAATTACAACTTCTTTTTTTTTTTTTTAGTTGTTTGTGTTTGGTTTACTACTGATGTTTAATTGTCAGTTACCCGGTCTTAACAATGGATGATAAAGATTTTACAAATCATAAACTGTCTGTAGAAGATTACGTAACTGGAGGAAAGGGGAAGAAAAAATGCATCACCAAATCATAAAATGTGTTCAAACTATTGAAATCTTTAAATAAGCAATTACTTTAACCCTTGAAAAAGACAAACAGAATATTAAAAAAGCCCTCCTGTTTCTGACGTCCTGTAAACGCTGTTCCATGTGGCTGAATGTAGGATGATTTCATGTGTGTGTTCCGCAGTCCTTTAAGGAGGATAACAGTGGGGATGTTCCTAGCTGCTCTTGCATTTGTGGCTGCTGCCCTGGTCCAGATACAGATCGACGTGAGTGTAACACACAGGAAAACAAAACGCACATGCACACTTTTGGCAACTTATGAACCGTGAATCGTATGAAGCAAAAATTCCATTTTTCTTTTAGAAAACTCTGCCTGACTTCCCATCAAGTACTGAAGGCCAAGTGAAGTTCATCAACATGGTTAACAGGGATCTACAGATTCAAGCTGATGACCAAACAATTTCCTTGAACGCTTTTGAGGTAAAGCAGCCAACAGTCCCTGTGGTCATATCCCGGTTCGACAGGTGTGCTGATACTGACAGATGTTTTCTCCTACAGGCTAATGAAGATTATCTGACCTTTAATAACAAGTTTTCACTGGTTCTGGAGCCTGGGCAACAATATAATGTCAGCTTGGATGATGGCACTCGGAATACCATCGCTATCATCCAGGAATCAAAGCTTGGGTTTGAAAAGGTAAAAACACCTGGCTAACTTTGTTGTTGAAGTCGAAAACCTGAAGCCAGCCTGGGAAAACGTCACTGTGAAATTCTCAGTACTGGGAGCATGAACTTGGCCTTTTCCCTCCAACCGTATTAACCTCGTGATATAATTCCTCAAGATTTTTCAGATAAAGTCTTGCAGCCTTTCCTTAACATGTAGACTTTCAGTGTTCACACTGACATGGGGGGGAATGAAGAATCTCGTTGATGGAAGCCTAACACGTTTGTAGAAACTGACTGGTACATGTACGCTGAGCCAGCGGAGATAAACATGATACTGAGTACAGTGAATGTGAGATGCTAAAATGTTTTTCTTTCTCCAGTTCAACGACATCACCTCAAAGCCAGAAAAGGGCGAAAATGCTATCAGGCAAGTTTTGATTAGTTACTCATACATTTTACTTTTTAATATGAACCAGTTTGAAAGCTGGGAGGTATGGGACGTACGTCCCAGTACGTCCCATACCTGGTGGTTTCAGCTCCACTCCCAACTCTCAGAGCAGTGGGAAGGGCCTTCAAGTTGGGAATGCTGGTTGTGTTTGTGCGTTCCAGTGTAACGCTACAACTTGTGTACAACAGTCAAAAATTGAAGTGGTTTTCAGATCCACGACAATGAGCCTCGCAGTCATTGTGTATGAGGAGTTGGAGCTCGGAGTATTAAATCGTTTTGTCTGAACTTTCTCTAGAGTTTTGAATGATTTCGGCTCGGCTTTGAATGTAACCGTGGGTGACAAGTTATTCAACTTTACCAGCAACATGTCAGAGTATCTCAGTGTTTCACATGGAAAGTAAGACTGATTTCTCATTTATATGCAAGTTCTGTATGGTTATACTGGTGGACTAGTCATGGTTTTCTTTATATGGCAGAGCTGAGTTCATGATCAAGGATGATAGCGGCAGTATCTGTGTCTACACTCAAGAGCTGGGCTTTGGCAGCTCTTATACTCTGATCATCCCATCCACGTTCACGTTTGGGAAAACTGTAAGCTGCAAATCCACATCACAGTTTGAATGTAACTTGTTTTTTGTTAGAAGCAGCTAAGACATGCATACCTCTCTGTATACTCCAGTGCTCAGAGAACATCAAGGCAGTGATGGACATGGAGCCCAACTCTGTGCACATGGCCTGGCAGATTATTCAGTATTTCCTCATGACTTCAGGAGAGGTGGTCTTCTCTGTGACAGGCCTCGAGTTCTCCTACTCACAGGTAGAGGGAGCTCTCCTTAACTCTTCTCATTTGATAATGAGGTCTGTGCCTGCTGCCTAGAGAATCCAACATACCCGAGGACTGATGATGTCATTCTTGACGTTACTTATTTATAATTTGCGATACCACTTTTTGCTATCCAGGCACCCAGCAACATGAAGTCTGTGCTGCAGGCTGGCTGGCTGCTAACCGTTGCTGTAGGTAACATCATTGTGCTCATTGTTGCTGAGGCTGCAACACTAAAAGATCAGGTGAGTGGATAATGTGCATGCTGTGCTCACTGACTTTGGGCAGGTTTATTTTAAGTGACAAATGTCTGAAAGTGTTTCATGGACAAGAATAACACAGGTTTGAAGAGCGTTAGAACAACCTGTGAGCGGCAACGCAGTCCCTCTCTCTCTTTACACCAAGCTCCAAATGAACACTTTCTTTGTTTCTCTTCACCAGTGGGCCGAGTACATTCTCTTTGCCTCCTTGCTGGTGTTGGTGTGCATCATCTTTGCCATCATGGCCTATTTTTACACCTACACTGACCCAACCCAGATCGAGGCCCAGTTTGCTGAAATGGAGCCTGAAGAGAAGAAGAGGAAAAGCTTGGAGATGCCCAGGAAAGGCTCAGCTGAGAGCCACAAAGAGGACAGGAGGAGTTCTGATTCCAGCTCTGACGATGAGCACACCAAACAGACCAAGATCTAAGGCGACTCCCTCACTATGGCTTTCCCCTCTCTGCTGCTGGATTTTGTCTTTCATGTCTGAGTGCCTGTGCCATTTTTGGCAGAGAAATTCAGCTGCCATGCAGCAGCTAGAGTGACCCGAGTGAAACGGTACTGAATAGCACAGAAGCTCACGGTGGATGTTAGTGTAGGATTGTGGCTGGGATAATTCAAACACCATTATCAGCTCGTATAATTAAAGTCCCGTCATCTATAGTTCAGCTGCTGTAAGTTAGTTTTGACGTGATTGCTTTTGCACTGAGCATTATTATCCTCAAGTAATTTTGTCTTTCATGTTTTTACACGTGTAATTACAAAGAGACCATCCCAATATTTGTATTTATTTCCAAGTGCAGTGATGTATGTATTGTAATATACTATTGGTATTTTATACAGAAATGATATTAACCAGGAGATCATCTGACAGTAGGAGATGTTCCTCATTCAAAGGCGGAATTGATTTTGGGCTTGAACACTGTGACATCATGGCCTTCAAGGAGGAGGCTAGCACAGTCCACCCAATGTTCTGTCAATAAACAGCTATGTCAGCGGTGGTTTTTTCCACATATGCAATGACATCATTTAAAATCAGTGTTTACATTCTTATTATTCTGTAACTGAATATGCATTCAAATACAAATCTGCAGCCAAGTTTGACTGGATGGATGCTAACATCTGTCATCTTCTAATATCTTTCAGTGCAAGGTCATTTTCACTGTTCTTGCCTAAAATGCCAAAAACATGCCAGTTACTGTGATTACAAAATAAATCGCACTAATGACCTATATGTTAGAGATTGTTCCACTAAAATGTGGTTTATATCATATCTGGGTGCTCGTTATTTAGCGTCAAAAGGAGGCCTCGCTGACTGTTGTAAATCTATGTCGGTCTGTCATTTCTCTGGTCTCACTGGCACACATTGCTTAAACTCTGAAAATACCATTTTTAATCTTGTCAGAATGCCATTAATCCATTTTTGTTGACGTAGCATGGCCGTTGCTTTAGAACTGCAGTGCAGCATTTCACATGTAAATAAAATACTGATGGGTGCCGGTGCTGCCCCTCAGCCTCCGTGTAGATGCACTTGTCACATCAAGAACAAGGCTATTCTTGCATTAGCAATGTAGTCAAGTTGCAGGTTTATGTTGTGTAGTGTCTCTACTGCGGTTTTCATGCTTTCTATTTCGCTGTAGCTGTCGACCAGCGCGCTCCGGTCCCTGTGCCTATCCTATCCCTTTGTGTGTTCCAGGAATTTTGAATAAGCACAGGACTTTCACTGTGCTACCTAAAAACAAGCAAATGCATACTTTACCATGCTCCAGAAACACCTGTGAATGGGGCACAGTGAAGCGGGGGCTAAATTCCTGCATGGTGTAGGAGGAGTTTTCAGCCTACGAACGCCAACTCCAGCAAAGTAAATGTGGCCATTATGCTCTCAGTTAGCATTAGATCTTTATTTCTCATGTCACTTTGAAAGCTTATAAGGAGCTTAAATTTAACTTGGGGATTCTCAAATGACACAAGCAAAGATTATATACAGTATTATAAACTGTCAGCTATGATAAAGGAGACCAAATGTACACATTTTGTTATTTTCGTAGCATATGTTTCTCTGTAAGTTACAGATTTCTTTTCTTTTTGCCAGAGGCAGGTGCTGATATCCATAAAGCATTCCATATTTCCATACTTAACTCTTTGCAGTTATAAAAATATCACATATTTCTTAATTTCTTTCAGTCCCTGTGTTGACAAGTGCGTCTTGATGCAACTCACCAACATTATTGCTGCATTAGCACAGTAGTAAATTCTGGAACTCTTAAGTAAACATATAGTAAAACATGGCTATTAGCAACTTTTTGTTTTTTTTACAGGTTTCTTTAAATACTTGACACACTTTCAAAGTGCAAAAAACTGATCTGAAAATTAGAAAAAAAAAGGTGCAAATCATACTACAGATATCTGGTGAAAGCATAAGACATGGCACTTCTATAGCATGGTGTGGAGGAGAGAACAGAAATGTGTGAGGATAATAAAGATGGCATTCAATTCTGCAGCTTGGCTTGTGCTGATCAATACTTTAATTTGGCCATGAGCAAAGTGTTGTGATGTGATTGCCTTCTTGGGTCCTTGCCATTTTTTCCTCATCTCCACTTGAGTTTCTAAACACTGCTAAGGAGAAATTACAAGCCAAGGAATAATAATACTTCACATATCAGCATTCAACCACCCCTAATGGTTCCTCTTTGTAATTGTCCTAACTTCATCTTGACCTACAAAATTTCAAAACTGACTGTAATTGTCTAAACATAAGTACAGGTAGCAGTTTCCCTGCCTACAGAAACGAAGGGACTCCTTCTGCCACTAAACAGAGTCAGCTTAGTAACATAGTTAGTTTGATTCAGCAGGTGATTGAAATGTGAGATTGGAACGAAGTCACTTTGAAAGAAACAGAACAAAAACACTGATGACTCTCACTCACTGATAAGTCAAAGGAAACTGTGACGTAATGCCAGAACACAGATGTGTATATCTGTAAAGGCAAGGCATTTTCTGTTCTTACTGTTGGAGTAACTTTAAATATCTGCTTTTAAACATTATCAGTATCTACAAAATGCGCATGACCATTTTGTACACAGTGATTCAATTCCCGCAATGACACCTTGTATTCATGTACAGCATGGCCCCCCACCCCCCGCACCGCTGGAGGACAAATTCCACTTAAAGCACTTTACCTGAGGTTTCATTATGAATGCTGCAATTTGCCTAAGCAGGGAGTCTTACTTATGTGAGAGAACACATGAACACACAGTCACAGGTACACACGCACACACACACACGCGCGCGCACAGCTTGCACACTAAGATAATAACCCTGCAGGTTCATCAAGCATGCTTTCAGAGGTTTTGGGGGATATGATTCCTACTTTGGGGGTGGGGGAGGGGTGGGGTGGCTGAAGTCTTGTTGTGGATTTTGGGGAGATTTTTTTGGCTCCTTGTGGAGCAGAGTCTGTGTAAAGACTCTGCTGTGTGAGGCTGGAGGAGTCTCCTGTACACAGAGCCCAGGATCGCTGACATCACTCTGACCGAGTCTGTCTCATCAAAGCCTTTCCAGCGGGTCTTGCTGCCCCTAAACATCTCCTTATTATTGAGTAAAAGAAGCGCTCCAGAGGTTCCCTCTTCTCCTCCGCTTTGGAGTTCAGTAATTTTGATAGGCCAGGTTAGCACCCTGCCCTACACAAGGAGGTCACATGTGGTCAGCTGGTATTGAATGACATCACCCCTGACTTTGAACCCTCTGATCTGGCTGTGGTGTTGGATGGGGGGGTAGGGGCTTGGGAGAGCAGGGCTGGGACAGAACCAATCACTAAGTGGAGGAAGTGGATGTCTTGCTTGTGGAGAAACTGGAAGAAAGAAGAGACGAGGATGAAACAGATTAATGGCATCTTCTGCTTTGTACTGTTACTGACTTTTGAGCACTAAATCTGAGAGAAGCCGTTACCTCTGGAGCCTGTGCACCATGTGAGCAACCAGCGAATCGGAGATGCCAGGGTAGGCCTCCTCAGCCAGCAGGATAGCCTCTTTCAGCTCATCCAGGACCAAGGGGTTCCCGTTCACCTGCTCCTGTCGTGCCTTCAGCTGGGAGGTAGAACAGAGGGAAGGAAGCTGTGTGCATAGTTTGTTAAACTAATGACACAAAGATATAATACAAAACTACACATCTAAGGAATTAGGTGAAACTATTTTACACATCTTGTAACTGGACTGGTGTTTCCCAACTCTGCTGGAGCAGTCAAAGTGCTTTATGCAACATGCCTCGTTCATACAGAGCTTTCTATCCAACATTCACACACATTCAGACTGATGGATGCAACTTGGGGTTCAGTATCTTGCCCAGGGATATTTGGCAGCCAGGACAGCACAGTGTTTGGAGCTTTTCTGTTGCGTTAATTAACCTGACCACAGTTAAATCACAAACAACTGCAAAGGCACAAAGAAAAGCCGTCGGCTGGAAAAATACCAATTCTATGTGATCCAGCTTTCTGAGTCAGGACTGCACCGATATCTGATTGAAATATTGGACTTGCACATCTCCATCTACTAGCACAACTTATTTAACACCGATTACAAATATCACCAACACAAGACGGTGGCGCTCGATTCTGTAACAGTTCACAATTCATTTTGTACAACAGGAAGAAGTGGTGACATGTGGTTTATCTTTATATACAGCATATGTTTTTTGAAAAGAGAATGTTAAAACAAAATAAAACTGCTTATTTGATCGAGTTTAGTCGCTTAATTTGAACGTTTATACGAGTGAAACAGACTGAAAGGTAAATTATTCAATGGAAGCACTGCTTGAAAACCATGGAAACACCAAAGACTACGTGAGTCACTCACAAACTACAGTTCCCAAAATATTCAGTGTGAAAAACATTTTGAAAGTCTCGTCTATAGTTTGCAGCTACACGAGTCGGACCGAGTGAGAAGCGATGGCTGTGAAGGAGAAGAATTACTCGGGCGATCGCTCACCTCAGACAACGCAGGAGAGATAACAGTGGCCAGGCTCTGTGAATAAGGCCTCTTTGGAATGTCTTTTTTCTGTGTGAAAGAAAAGGAGGAAGTGCACTTATAGGGGACTAAAAACAACAAATAACATCACACCATTTTATCATAAGAAAGTGAGCATAATCTGCAAATATGCTACGTCAAAGTAGGAAAATGGAACTGGCCAAGCAGCCAGGTGGATAAAGTGTCAAATTAAACAAAAATGTTTGAAGCATTAATCCATTCATGGCTGACCTGGTCTGTTGCCCCTGACTGGCCATCCCCATTCTGCAGCTTCTTGGGGTCCTTCTCTCGGATGGTGAAGATCCAATCATCGCTACCAAAGTCGTTCCCGCCCGATGCCTGGCCATCCTGCTCTCTGATTGGACGGATATTAAAGAGGATTTTGGACATTTATCAGGATGAGTGATGAAGTCGTGCATGTTAAGTGATTGCAGTTCCCACTTCAGATTGAATGCATTTTTTGTTAATGAAAATTCACTTACAACAAAATGATCACAGTTAAAGACATTGTGGACTTACGAGTCAGACTCATCAGAGCTGGATTCTGTGGTTCTAGACTGCTCTGCCTTCCACCTTTTGTACTTGTCCACCAGCTCGGTCAGGTAGGATGTCTTCTTTGCATGGCGGACGATCAGTTTATGCTTCAGCAGCTCTTTGGCAGTTGGTCTCTGTAAAAACAAAGATTTGAGATAGGCAGGTGGTGCAGTCTGAAAAAGTCTGTACAGACAGCAAAAAAAATCTTTTAATACTAAATATTACTTACAAAACTGGGCTCTTTGTTGAGGCAGGCCTCGACAAATTCCTTGAGTGGTTTACTGTAGTTGCCCTCCAGTGTGGGCGGATTGTTCTTTGGGATGAGGAATAAAACCTTCATTGGATGGAGATCTGAATGGGGCGGCTCACCTTTTGCCAGCTCGATAGCTGTGATGCCCAGAGACCAGATATCAGCCTGGAACACACATGAAACATAGCGATTACTGCGCATACACACAATTTACACCGAAACAGAAGATACACTAAATGTCGGAGTTCCTGTTATACCTTGGGGTGACTGATCTATGATGAATATTAATTTGAATATGCTCACTATGGACATCCTTTACTTTGTGGCACAGCTAATAACAACTAAGAGAGTTCATTATGAGGCCACATATGTACTTTGTTATCCACCAAAAGACTAATCACAAACAACCAAGACTCTTCTGAGTTCCCATGTGCCGGCTGGACCAACCATTAGTCGTGTCACCAGTCACTCTGGCAACTCACGTCTTTCTTCTGCTGCTCATAGGGAGCCAGCGCCCTCTCCTGTTCTATATGGCATTTACCGTCCTTTTAAGAAACGCACAGAGCAGTCACCAACAACAATAATAATTGTGTGGATGCTTTGAAGCATCCACACAATTGAGATCCTGTTTCTCTTTATTCTTTATTATTATTATTCTAGTTGCTCCGTTTTTTGCTGTTTTTTGGCACTTAACTACGTCCACAGTTTTTGTGCTATTTTCACCGTTCAAATTTTAAAATATTCTGCTCTTTCTGCTAATTTATGCTATGACTTTTGGTATTTCTAACATCTATACTTTTTGCAATATTCAACTTTTTATGCAATTTTTTTGCCCATTGAAATGAATGGGAAAAGGTCATGTGACCTAGAGTGGCTCACTGACAGGTTTGAATCTGTTCTTCATGTCCAAACAAATGCTTCTTAATCGCTCAATTTTTGCTCCATCCACACAAATTATACATCAAAACGTAGGTATTTTTGTTGGCTTTCAGAAAATGTCACCGTCATTATTGTGGGACCTACCGTTCTCTTACAAATC
>VVHJ01003314.1:0-12179 GCA_015107715.1 Tylochromis polylepis | reverse complement strand
GGTGTTACTGGATGTAGCAGCGGTGGAAACCTCTGGCTGCAGGCCCTAATTCATTTTTCAAACTCACAGGGGATGCACTCAGGAAATGCCTTGTGCCCTTTCTTTTACCTTCTTCAAGAGAGGAGGCTGTTAAATCTGCAATGAGTTCTGTAAGAAAAACAAGCTCAGCAGCATCAGCAGCAGCAGCAGCAGCAGATCAGGATATTTGGTTGAATTTCTCCAAACCATAAAACCTCCTCAGCTGCAGCTCGATGGTATAATGTGCCATGTTTTATTCCAGCAATAGTGACATTCACTGAAAGAGTCAAGTGTTAAAGCTCCATAGGATCCCAACTAACATCTCCTCAATGAATATTTAATCCAGATCACTAGTTGTGTTTGTACTGCCTTCAATGAATCTTTAATTGATACACTCTAGGTGCTCACAGGCTGGCACGGATTGCAAATGAGCGAAAACCTGCAGTGATTATACTGTAATAGGCTATCAGCTACCTGGTGTTATCCCACACTAAATCCTCTCAGAGCAGCTTCACAGCGAAGCTCAGACTCCCACTAAAGCAACCTGAAGTCAAACCTGTCTGACACACCAACTCTAATTTATTAGTGAAACCAGACTTCTTGTTTGGAGATTTTTTTCCCCCCCAAAGATCTGAGTTACAGACATTTTTATTAAACCGGTTCAGCTGAAGCCTTCTCCATAAACCACTGCAGGTAATGTATAGGTATTTGTATTGTGTAAAATTCCTGAAAAGCTGTCTGTAAAGAACAGTGAAGCAGGAGAGTAAAATCCATACAATAATTTACAGTTAAGGGTTTTACCAATCAAAATATGCACATTTTACTGCTTTTCTTGGGTCTTAGGGCATGGAAATCTTCTAAAGATCTCCCCATACTCTTAAAGTAGACATGAAACACTACATGTATAAAGGCTAATTTACACGCCGTTTGTTCTCTACACCCAACCCAGCGAGAAAAAAATCAGAGTGTTGGACTTCAGCTTGTCTGTCTGCGGAACAGTCGGTGCACCTGACTTAAACAGGCTCTCCCCCACACAGTCCTCATTCAGAAAATGCTCTGAAAGCCCTAAAATTATGGCCAGTAGCTGGATTTTCCCATTTCGGTGCAGCTAGCCAAACAGTGAAGAACCACTCACTGCTGCAGCCAGTTGCTCAAATGTGTGCTGATTCAACCTGAAATAAAATTTTGTAAGTTAAAATATAACAGGACACATGGAGATGAGATAAATAGTCCTAGGAAATATCTAGGAAAAATATTGCAGTAGAACTTTCAAACCTCTCAGTACCCTTTCTGTCTGGTTTCCTTCTCTCTCTCTCTCTCCTGTTGACCCAAATGTTAGAAAGAAATTTAAATTGTTAACAAAGAACATGCTGTTCTCATTAATCACTGGCGCAGTCTTGAAAACCCTGATAGTCACGGCTTGGTTCATGTGTACCACTTGGCTTGAAATACATATTTTGCATAGTCAAACTCTTCTTTTTTCCATGTTCTCGTGCCCTTTTTGCCAGGCCTCGTTTGTTTCTTTCGTCACAGCTGCCTTTCTGACGCTCGTACCAGAGTAGCAGGCGGCTCACCCTGCATCCTCCCAGTGCCTCAGCAGCCTGCCAGATAAGAAACAGGAGAGGAAGGGAAGTGCTGGCTAATATAGCTGCCTCAGACATCAGTTCTCCTCCGCTTCCCCTCCAGATGAATACACAATCAATACAACAATGAATTAATAATGAAAGATGTAGAACAACAACCCTGCACGGGCTGTCTTTATTTCCAGCCTCTGTCACTTCCTCTTTGGGGTGATGATGTTGCAAGAAGCAAGGTGACTTGTTTGGACTTTTTCGTGCCTTTGGCATATGGAAATTAACACAAACTGAGGCTACCCCCCCCTCCTTGTTTGTTGAACACGCAGGTGCTAAACAACTTATGTGACTTGTCGGAGCAGAAGTGTGCAGACGTGCGTTTGCGATAGATCGACCTGTTGTTTCTGCGAAGGTGCAAGAAATCACACCTCTCACACTTCGTCTCTTTCCTTTCCAGTCTGTCTCTTCAGCTGTACTCAAAGCACAGGGGAGACAGCTTAGCCCGCACAGAGAGGACTGGCTGTTTCCAAGTGTGCAGTGTGTATGTGTGTGTGTGTGAGAGCGTGTGAATGCCATTGTTGGAGGTTCAGACATTTTTCAGGATGACACTTTGTAGTCCTAATTGGCAGATCACTCTAACTTCAGCTACAAACTCATGACAGCACAGGCACAAATAAAGAAAAAAAGCAAACAAGAGAAAGTAACGGAAGCAAAGTGAGGCAGGCGCATTACTTCAAGCTCACCTTTCACAACACAGACCTTAATTGCTTTGAGGCTGAAGCTCAGGCAGCTTCACCAGCAGCAGCAGTAGAAATAAGGGAGATTAAATGAAGCTTAAAAGCGAAACTAAATGGTGATAAGTATGCATTTTTAGCTTATCTCTCCAAAAGGCCAAATAGGTTCTAACTATATGCAGGATCCTCTACGTTTATGTTTTGCCTCTCATTTTACTATTCATGCAGCTCTGTCTGGACACCCCGAGTGCTTTGTGATACCCAGTGTCTAACAGAGTGGGAGGCCTGGAGCTCCAGGAGGAGCCAGCAGCATCTGCTTCCATGGACACCATCCAGAAACAAATAGGAAGAAAACCCCACAATTCCCGAGGCTAAATGCAATAATGTTTGATGCTAAACTGAGATGAAAGGTGGTAGGAGTGAAAAAAAAAGCATCCAAGAGGTAAATTAGATTTGCAGCTAAGCATACCAGCAAGAAGAAATCTAAACTGTACATGCAGAAGGAAGCTTTTAAACCCGATGAGCAAAAAACAAGTCTGAGCTTGTAGATTTTCCATTGAGTGTGACCTGGAGGACGCAGGGGTTAAATATCCCCGATGTGCTCCTTCTCTTACTGCTGACATCAGTGGGACTCCGCTGCTCAGTAAGGTGGTCTGTCAAAGCCTTCAGCCAGTAAATGTCAACATTAAGGAAAATGGAGCTACTCAGGTTTTAAAGAATGCTGTTTGGTAGGATTTTACTAATAACTATGTAATTTTGAAGCTGTAAAGGTTATCATTTCTAACCTGGTCTAACAGAGGAGGACTTAGAGTAAGAACAGAGTGTTGTGCTGTGTCTAGAGAATTTATAAAGATTTGGATTATTACAGAAGATAGCTTATAATAAACATGACAATTACAATGAGAACACAACCCTCAGCGAAGACGACAAATAAAAGGAATTGCAGCTTTAGGATAGGTGATATGGAATACACAAAAGTGCTGCAGCTGGTCCTTTGGTGTATCTCCCGAATATTTCCATGGAAGAATCATTCCAGTTTCACCTTGTCCTTCAGGAAATGTTCATGTTTGTACAATATATATATATATTTCTCTTTCTCTTTTTTTTTTTTTTTTACATAGAAAAGAAAAGTACCCAGAACTGAGTGCTTAATTCAGTAAATCTGTACCACAGATCAAATGCTTTATGATCATTTATCCTCATTTATTTACGATAGCTAACATACCTCCTTTTGACTTTGGGTTTGGTCATCAGAACAAGGGTTTTAAAGGGGCAGTTCAATGCAAATTGATCAAACTATTCCAGCAGCGTTATGAATCTAGATAGTTTTGGTGTGACTTGGAGATATAGCAGAATTACATGGCACTGGTGGTAGTCAATTCACCAAAAATACATTTAGAAAAAGTCAGCAGCAATGTCTCTTTCCAAAAATTATGACCTGATTAGTTAAAAAAAAAAGGTGGATGTGGACAGTAGAAAAAAATAGTCAAGTCTGTGGATTATTTTTATAGTATCCAGTCGTGATTTATGGAAAGAGACGTTGCAGCTGGATTTTGTTGTTGTTGCTTTGAGCACCACGAGGCAAGTGTCGTTTACTTCCATTATATTCAAGAGAAGGTAGACATCTCTACAGCCGATATTTCCAAACCTGGGAACTCACACCAAAACAATCTAGATGGATAAACAGCGCTACAAGCCAGAGGGAGAAAAAAATCATACAGAAATTGGATTTTGGGGTGAACTGTCCCTTTAATGACACGAGTACCAACTATGAGAGAAAGTGCAGGACTCTGAAGAAGAAGCAGCAGTCTTTATTCGCTTTCTGTCACAGCCACTTCCCCACAGGCGCTGTGTCTTTTTTGATGACCAGAGACAGGACTCAATAAAATAACCCAGGTTGCACTGAAATGATGGTAGACAAGCAGCATCGTGCCCGGCGGCTCAACTCACATTTTCTACGTGTCCTGTCAGCTTAATGCATTTCCATCACGTAAGAGACATTTTCCTTGAGAAAGCTGCATGGGTTCCTGCATTGTGATGGTTCCATGGCATAATGCACAAATTGTGCCCTTCTAAAAGGACAGCAGCGGGTTCTTGTCGAGACCCAGAATAGGAGAAATGTGCATGCAAGTTCATGCAGGCGTACAACTCCTTCAGCTACACTGCTAAAGGATGACTTTTATGCTTTTGTGTTTTCCTCTCCTTTGCATTATCTTTGGTTTAAGGGGATGTTTTGCTTCACTTCCAGACAGTATGTGAATACTGTATGGAGTGCATTGCATCTTCCATCGTTCAAAGTTGCTCTTTGTGCCATGTAGCACAGGTCTGCTTAAGATGTGTTATGTAAAAATACTCAAAATATTTACCTACATTAGGTGAGGGTGCCACGTGGATAGAGCATGCAGAAGGCAGTGTACAGCATGCCCACTGATTAAGTCATTGGACTTTAACCTCAATAGAATAATCAAACAGATTTTTTGCTAGGGAGCTGGCAGGTTAAATATCATTTAATTTACAAGTATCAGTTTCGGCTTCATAACAAGCATCCAACAATGTGTACAGATGCGCTGTACAGTATTTATTAACCATTACCAGTGTTTTATCAATAAACCTTGCAACTGTGCAATAACTATCCAGATAATTGTCTATAAACCAGTTTTAAAACAATCAGTAAACTTTTAAACTATTCTTTTATTATTTGTTAACGGTCAAAAACATGAGCTAAAGTGAACTATTATTTAATTAACTATTAATTTACTCTTCAATAGTTACTATATGTCTCTATTTCCCAAAGTACTGTAAGCAGCGTGTGATAAGTAAATCGTTTCCAGTGTGTACACAGCTTAATGGGTCATTTTAGCCCGCTGGTAAGATGTTGCTAGGCAACATGATGAGGTTATAATACATCATGCATAGTGAAATTTTTTTGGGTGTAAAAGAACAGTCATTTTGTCAAATCGCAACAATCATTGCCTCAAGGCGCTTTATATTGTGAGGTAAAGACCCTATGAAACTCCAACAGTTAGAGAACTCCCTGTGAACAAGCAGTTTGGCGACAGTGGGAAGGAAAAACTCCCCTTTAACAGGAAGAAGCATCCAGGAGAACTCAGGCAGGGGCAACCATCTGCCATAATCTGTTGGGGATGAGAGGAAAGAGAAGACAGCAGAGGGAGAAGGATGAAAGACAAGCCTTAAAATGATAGTGTCTTTTTTTTTAAGGTGTTGTACTTGCGTAAACACTACAAATGGGCCATTTTAGCCTATTGGTAGGTGTCTTGACTGAAGTAAAAAAATGCTAGGTAGCAGTTAAACATGCTCAAACAAAGTAATTTTTGTATTTGAGGGAATAGGAGTGAAAAAATATTAGCATGTAGGAAACCGAGAAATTAGCTGTAACTGTAAACTAGAAAGACTAAGTATCACAGTGCTTATATGCCATGAACACTTACTCCAGACAGCTGTTAAGTCATCACATTTCTCATCTGGTATGTGCTTTATTCTATCAATTTCACATTGTTTTAACAAAACTAAATTTTTTTTAAAAATTTGTTTTAGGTCTGTGTAAGGGCCTAAACTAGCTAAAATTTCTATTTATCGCAGCATCCTGTGCTGTGACTAAACAGGCTAATCAGTTTCAGAGTCTATTTTCTGCTTTGAGACATATAGCTCAAAGCGTATGAAATGCCGTGTTCACTGATGAATACATCTAAGACTGACTTGTAACAAAGAGGACACAGGCAGGCCTTCAATGCAAGCATCTTTTGATGAATACCCTTTTGTGAATATAAACTATTATGCAGATATATCTACAGTCAGCTTCTTAATGTTTGGGCAGCTAACATTAGCTCAGAAAGAGTCAGAAAGACTGGAGCTCCTGCTGGTGGGATGCTTCTCTCTTTGCTGGCCTGGCCTTTAGACCCACAAAGAATGGAGGATGAAAGGAGAACTCTGTTTCCTTGGGCACTACTATCTCTTGCTCTCTGTGATAATCCTGTCTTTATGCCTGAGGGCCTTGATGGTCACCATGATGGCTCTGCCACATGCTCCTCGTTGCCGCTCTCAATTACGACCTAGCCTTTGTGCAGCACATACCCAGTCAACACCACTGTTTCCAACTCAGCACACTTGCTCTTTTTTCATTTTCTTCTTTCCTTTTCCCCCCCACAAGCCATTTTATACACCATATGTCCTCTTTGACTGGGAAACTAAAGGTTGCCTGGGGAGTTGGGAGTAGAAGGGAAAAAAAAAGAGAAGTCGACTGCAGACTATTTTCCTCTCTGTGCAGACTCTTCAAATGCAAAACCTAAGCAAATGTTAATACTTCAGCTGCCACTGAAACTAACGGTTTCATGAATCCTCCATCACAAACAAATCGGCGTATTCTTGTATGTCTGCTGTGTTTCAATGCAACATTTCCAATCCTTATTACATAACGGAGAATTGGAGGTAATTTCTCACGCGAAACAACCAGCAGTGCAGGAGAAAGCAGCGAGGTCAGTTTGCCCCAAGGCAGGACCAGAGCAGCAGTTATTAATAACAGAGGTACAGGCAAAGAGAGCATTGCATTCACCTGGTGTCCACTGGGAACTGGGAATAGTAAACCACCTCTTATACACCTGGAGAACATGCCAGAGCAGCAGTATTTGTGTATGTGTGTGCATTGTTATTTTTTTATTGCTATTTTGATAACATGGATATGTTTTTTTTTTTTTGACAAACAACCAGTCTATTCATGCACAGGGAAACACCAGTGCAACACATCCCCAAGTTTTAGCTGCTTGTTTTCACCCTGGAGCTTTTACTTACTATGCTAAATAAGTGATAACTCTCTAGCATGAATTACCAGATGGACAAAGACTGCCGTAGGCCTGCAGAGCCTCCACAGTGTCTCATGCTGTGTGTCAGTTGTGGTAATTTGATTTGTTTGGAATCCCAGCATCAAATGAAACCATCAAGACTTTAAGATGGCCTCAGCATTATCACCTGTCATGTTTACCAATGCCAGTTTGCCAGTTTCCCTGAATAAATTTGAATTATCTACATGATCGCAGCGAGAGTCGGTGGAAAGAGTGTTGTATACTATTATCGGCATATAGAAAAACCTGTATATTTGCACACTTGGATTTCTGGTGGGAAGAAGCAGAATTTAAATATAACTGGAAAACTCCCACACACGGGCTTTTTCTCTGATGTTTCGTTGCATTCATTACACTGTGAACTTTTGGCACAAGACAATAAAAGAGTAGCTGTGTTCAAATTGTGATGCTATATAGGTCCCTACAAGCACATCACCTAATGCTTTTGGTCATTAGATAAGTTTGCAACATTACCAACTGGTGACATTTTCCCAAAAGTAACCACAAACACAACATTTTAGAACAATATAAATATGTAATTTTACTAATGGACCTATGATGTTATACCAAAATCATGGTAATGCTATTATAATATTTTATAAAATGTAGCATTTTTAGTCCATGAATGTTACATATTTACAGTGCTATTTGCAACATTGTTGCATTGAAGCCCTGGTATAACCTCTCTACCCTGTTATTATGTA
Organism: Tylochromis polylepis; assembly: GCA_015107715.1. NCBI lineage: Eukaryota > Metazoa > Chordata > Actinopteri > Cichliformes > Cichlidae > Tylochromis > Tylochromis polylepis. Next base: position 4,293 of record VVHJ01003314.1, on the reverse strand, counting down.
GTTTGAAAAGAGACCAGCAGAGAATGTGAACACTATGGTGGCCCCAACCAGATTTGTAGGGGTACTATATATACAATATAGTGTATCTACAACCATTTTGTGAAACTGCGTAGTAGTATAATTTGTGTGGAGGAATGCTTTTTAAAAAACGTTGGGGCAAAAAGTGTTTCTAATTGAATTTAGCAAATCAACCCATTTTTTTTTTTTTTTTATGTCCAAGCGACTATTCAAATTATTTTAAAATTCTCCCTGTTCATTTGGATATAGGCTTCAAAATAACACATTGGGTTTGATCCAAGGTGGGTCCCAAGTTGCCAGTCTTACTACCAGAAGGACTTTAGTTTAACTTAGTTTAGCTTACCCCACTAACTACAACAGTATGCTTGTTGATTCTACCCTCCGTCTTACCTTATGACAGGTGGGGTAGCCTTCAGTCCCCGAGTACCCTGAATTTGTTTAGTGGAAGAAAATGGAGGGAAGGATAGTTAATTTCTTAATGTTAGGTCAAAAAAATATTTGGTTGTTGTGATAAATATTTGATACCATGTTTGGAACAGTAACTTATTCTAAGGGTTGTTCTACCAATGTGTAGTAATATTCCCTCCTGTTTATTTTTGATATTTCTTTGATTTTTTTCATTTCATGTTCCATTGTTTCAACTGACTGTGTGTGTGCTGAAGAATTCGAGGACTCAGATGCAGGAAACCGGGACACAATGGGAATCTTTCATCCAAAACAGGCAGTGCTCTTGCAGTGAAGAAGTCAGTGAAGCGACTATTTCCAGCAAGGGACTTACAAAAGTCCAGAAACAAGCAAAGGTCATACATGAGGAAGAAATTTAACATGAGAAAGGGGGAACTGAAGGATAGCTAATTTTGTACATACTGGGTTTCTATCCACTCAAAGTCAGCCAACCAAAAATCAAGTATTGCCTGGCTCTGTTTGAATTGTCCAGTTTTTCACTCATGTGGCGTTTGGATTAACTAGGGAACAAGTGCAGACAGCTGATGTTACATTTGCTCCAGATATCTGTCACCAAAACAACAGCAGAACATCTGCATCATACTTGGGGCCAGGGACACCTCAGCATTGCTATTTCTGAATGATTGCATAGTGCAATTGAAGCTTATCTCCCCACAGCATTTAAATAAAAATGATAAGAACTGTATCATGGGACTCACAAAAGCATAATAGAACATGCGTGGTGCGTATGATGATTTTGTAGTGCACTACAGTGGAAGTTTACAGATGAGATTTTGAGCACCACGATAAAATGGTGTGGGCATGATATAGGGCACTATATGGTGAGCAGGTGGACAGTCTAAACACACAGATGGAAATAATAAGACTGTAAGTTGGTTACGGAGGAGCGTCCTGTGAGAAAGCTGTTAATTCCACCTGTGCTTTCTTCTCATGTGATATTCTGAAATATCCACAGTTTTTTAAATGCTTAATATAGATCAGTAAGTTCTGCTTTTCCTTTGGTACCTGCTGCTTCTCCCACTTTCACAGTTTGTCACAGGTGCATTTTTTTTTTTATTGCATTCTGTCATTGCTTTTAAAAAAAAATTACATAAACCATGAACTCGGTCTTTTATTCTCCCCAAAAAGTGATACGTCAACATTGACAGCGTCTTCTGCCACCTGCTGTTTTGTGTATTGTTTAGTTACAGCAAGACATGGTTCAATGAAGGTGTTACTATGGAAACCACACTTTTGCCTGGTCTCAAAACTCAGCAGTATGGGACAAGGTGTTTGTATGAGTTCCAGCTCATGTGAGCAGAGTATGCCAACTGTTATCTAGGATACATTAATGGAATTTGTATGTTCTGGATCATAATGGGAACATTTAACATCTACATTATGCACCCGCACTGCTATTGTGTTGTGGCTTACCTTTTGTTTCTTCACCTATTGCTGTTCATGCTACCAAAGAACCAGTGTTATTGGCCATTGTTGCTTTGTACTGTATTTTATGGTAGTTTTTTCACAACATAACACATGAATAAAACACTTTAGTGTAGTTTAGTTAACACTTTGTTCATAAGTCAAGCTTGGGCAGCCAGGAATTTGACCACCAAGGCGTATGCAATTGACCTGCTCCTCCAGGAGCTGGTGGCCCAGAGGACAGTGTCCCATGTAGCCCATCAGGCACTTACCGATAAGCTTCAGGTTAACGCCTTATTCTCTTGGAGAGGGCCCTGGGTACCCAACTGTCTTTCCAAACACACTTTGTCTGGCACTTCACCTAGCATCAATTTACCTTAGGTGAGTCTAATGGGACAAGCTGCCCCTGACACCATACGCCCCTCGGGCCACGTAAACTCTCTCCACCTTACCTCCTCACGGAAATGTCAGGATTCATGGTGGGGGCCTGTTTGGCCTTCCCAGGTGAGGTGTTTCCAGCATATCCAACTGGGAGGAGACCTGAGGCAGACCCAGGGAATGCTGGAGAAAATAGTTCTCCTTTCTTTGGCTATCTCAAGATCACCTTGGTTTCTACTTTGTATCCTTGGTATGCTGCCTGGACTCAAATAGGTAGTAGAAAATAGATGGATTGGCTCATGCTTTTTTGGATTTGTAATTTCCAAAAAGTAATTTCTATTTTGTGCATGATGTGTGAAATATAGATTCAATTTATAAGCAGATGATAATTATAACGTTTGTTTTAAAATATTTACCAGTCTATTTGAGTAAGTCTACTGAGTAAGTCTAAAAATAGGCACCAACCTGATAGATAAGGTGACCAAATAATAGATAATGGCATGTTAAACCTATTATTATTATTATAATAAAATAGAAAACCTATTCAAAATGAACCCCATTTGTTGGGTTAAGTATATGGACTGCCTTGCTAATGCATGAAGCCTTAACAAATTTTACATTAGTCATCAGTCTAAACTACATACATACATGTTAGTCATCTGTCAAAGTGCCTTATTATTACCTTTAAATTACAAAAACAAGTCGAATAAGATGTGAAGAGGCTTGTTCTTTTTAAAAACAGGCTGCAGATAACAGTGTTCTCCAGACTATGACACTTTAACAAAGTGGCACCAGGGGCAAAATGCATTAACAAATCATTGGGCACTAATTAAAGCCTTAATAGCCAATGATCATCAGTTGAAACTTTCATCATCTACACCCTGAAACACATCTCAGTCATGAATCACCAATCAGCCACAACATTAAAACAGATGAGGTGAATAGCTTTGCTAGCATAGCTCCTGCCAATTAAAATTTAAAGCCAAATTCTGACGTGTAGACAACTGAGGTTTACAGCATCTCGAAAAGGTCTTTGCTATAAAGTGGCTGTAGCTCAGGAGGTAGAGCAGTTCATCCACTAATTGAATGGTTTGTGGCTCGGCCCCTAGCTGCTCAATACGTTCTCGTCCCAAAACGTAACATATCGACGCTTTTGACAAATTGTTAGCACGTTACGCGTTCAAAAACATGTCAACCATTTGGAATCAATCTACATACGTACATTTTTTTTTAAAACTTTCTCATCATGAATCGCTTTGGAAAACACTGACACGATTAAGGTTGTGGTTAACATTAGGATTATGGTTAGGAGTAGGGGTTAGGGTTAGGGCTGGAATACACAGCTGGATCGTGTGTTACCGCTGGGAACATCATTCTGATGGATTCCATCCATAATCCAGAGCGTATCATAGGGATGCAAACAGTTACCTTTCGTGACACCTCGGGACATGACAAAACGTCGCTATGTTACGCCTTGGGAGTGAGAACGGTCTCAGCTGCTCCAGTCTGCATGCCAAAGTACCCTTGGGCAAGATACTGAACTGAGTATGAATGTGTGTAAATGTTATATAGAAAAAAACCTAGAAAACAGTGCTTGTCTGAATGGGTGAATGAGGCAAGCTGGATAAAGTGTGTAGAGTAGAAAAGCGCTATATAAGAATGAGTCCATTTACCAAGTGGAACCAGACACTGTCACAGTCTGGCAGAGCAGACTGTATGTGGAGAAAAGGTGGACCCAAACGCAGACACGTGAAGCGATGAAACTTTGACTTAACCAAAAACACGCTGTTTATTGAAGCGGGGAAAATACATACAAACAAAAGGCTAGGTGAACCAAAATAAGAAACTAAACATAAACCTAAACTGGGTGAACTAAAACTAAACATGAAAAAGCCTAGACACGAATACTGACATGGCATGCCAGACCTGGACATGAAAAGTGGAAAATGACGGACGACCTGACAAAGAACAAAGGGAGACGGAGGACTTAAATACACAGGAGGTAATCAAGGGGAGTGGAAACACATG
>VVHJ01003313.1:0-12769 GCA_015107715.1 Tylochromis polylepis | reverse complement strand
TGGTGAGACACGGAGGAGCGCTGGACTGCAGCTGCAGTCGGCTGTGAAGAGAGAGCTGGGTGTGAAGGGGAGACTGTCCATTTCATGTGGTTCCTTACCTTAGGCCGTGACCTATTGGTAGTGATTAAAGGAATAAGGAAATGAGCTTCCTCTGAAAGGTGTCTGGACGCGCGTACGGATCTGTATGAATTGAAAATGATTCGATTTTCCCAAATAATTCAGTTGAATCAGTTGAGATTCTGCTGTACAATGTAGACTACGCTGAATCCACTGGCAATCAGAAATCGAGGATAAGCTAGTTGTCCATGTTTGTGTGCAGGGTGATGTTTGATTCTTGGAGAAAAAAAAGGAAAATTGTCAGACTTTGGAGTAAGTTCTGAAAGTTTCTTGTTCTCCGCCCTGTAGCCGCTCCTTTTAGGGTTTCCGCAGTGTATCATCTTCCTCAATCTCACTCTATCCCAGACATCCTCCTCTGCCACACATCCTCTTTCACTCCATTCATGATGCTCCTCTCAGATCTTCTTGGTTTCCTCCATCCTGGCAGCTCCATATTCACCATCCTTTGTATACCTGCTATCCCTCCTCTGCACATGCTCAGACCATCTCAGCCTCGGCTCTCTAACCTTGTCTCCAAACTACTCCACCTGAGCTGTCCCTCTGATGAATGTTTCTGTTACATAATTCCAGCTATTGATCATGCTATGGAAGGAAACAGCAATCCCATTGGCTGTCAGAACAGAATATTTGGCAGATATGAAATGGACCAGAAACACTCTAGCTATATTTAAAGGGTAGCAAGAGGTGAAATGCATTTGGTCTAAAATGCCTTCAGAGTAAGGAAGAGACCCCAGGAAAGGCAAAGGACACACTGGAGCGATTATGTCTATTAGCTGGGCTGGAAAAACTTGTGTCCCCTGGAAAAGCTGGAGCTGTTAGTCAGGCATAAGCAGTAGAAGATGGATCAGGGGTGGGGCACTCAGTTTTTCTCAATATTAATTTGACCTCTTTATAGGCTTGGGGAAATTGATTGGGTGGATATTATGATTTTTTTTGTCAAACTTAAAACAACCATGCTGATGAGATAAAACCCGAGTGGAGCATTTTACATAAGAAAAACCAGCTTACGTGATGAAGCCATTATTTCTAAATTACCGCAGTTTTGCAGGTTTTTTTTTAGACTCGATGCAATAGCTCATGTTGAAAGCTCTGAAAGGCAAGTGAGTGGTGCTTGAGGTGGGATGGTTTCAGTAAACTAGTGTTTCCAAAATCAAAAACCAAACTTTTATAGACTCGAGACCTCAAGACAATATCATATGAAAACCGCTGTCTTTTTAGCAACAACATCAGTCTAGCTTAAGCAGGTTTATATGTGAATTTCTATGTATTTTATAATGATTGGTCAACAGCTTGAATGAGAACAATTATTTCACAGCATTTTGCATTTTGAAATAAATGTAATTACCTTTAATCTATTTGTTTTATAGCCATCTAACAGTCAGCAGTCCAGCCACTGCAGCACATATTTCTGCATTCACTTTCCCTCAGCGAGACAAGCTAAGCGCTGATTAGATCGTCATCATCATTCGGAACAATATATATATAAATAAGAGTTGTAATCTGCTTTTAACCAGAGAGCTGCCTCACTTCAAGCTGAAACCAAATACCGGCGTCTAGACTGGAAGAATCCAAGAGAAACCCCTCGGTAATCATCGCCAGTCAAATGAAATGTTTACATCTAGACGATAAATTATGAATTTGAACGGACGGAGTGAAAGGACTGGGCTCCTGTGCCTTTAAAAAAGAAAGAAAGAAAGAAAGAGAGAATGCAGGATAATACCAGGCTGGAGCATCAGGCGATTTAACATTCAGGATTGTGATTAATCCTGGCGACAGAAGGGTTAAACCAGACACTGACTCTGCACAGAGAGACGGAAAGAGAGGGAGAGAGAGTGAGGAGTGCTGGAGGGGGAGAGCGAGCGCTCAGTCAGGAGAGTTGCTTTGCATGTTTTGAAATCTCTCTCTCTCTCTGGCTCCCTCTGTTTCTGTCTCTCACACGCTCGGGCCATGTGCGGCCGCCACGTCACGTGCCGCTGCAGAAAGCATCGGAGCGAGAGAGGCAGGAGAGCCGTAGAGGGAGAAAGAGAGAGAGAGAGAAGGGAAGGGAGGGGTTGGGGGAGGAAAGAGAGAGGTATGAGGAGAGCGGTGGGAGAGGAAACAGTGAAGATTACAGAGCGAATAAACACCGAGGACAAAGCAAAGAAGAGACGAGGAGGTTTGGAAAGAGAGATTTTTAAGGGCGGCAGAGCTTACGCAGATTTGTGAAGCAGTACGTGTATGATTTATTACAATGCCCAGATAATGTTTTCCCATCTACCCCACACCAGCTAGACAATAAGAATTTTAGTTTTAGTGAAATTTAGTGCTCCAAAGAAACCAAGAAACAAACCCTTCCATCAAAACGAGTGTGGCTCTGATACAAAATCCTTTGTTTGTGCCTTCAGCAAAGTGCGAATGACCTTTAAAAACGCACGAGTCCTTTTTTATTTGATCGTCCTCTTCTGTGGGTAAAGGCTGCACACACCAGTGACAACCATCCGCCTCCTCTTTCCCCTCAATGAGATGAAGAGGCTAATCACATACTGCACAAGCAAGTTTTTGTTAAACAGTGTTATTATTCTTTATTATCTGAGCTTAGGAGAGAGAAGGACTGAGCCATGAGAACATTTTTTATTAGGCACGCACCTCTGTTCACAATCTGCTCTTTTCCATCTGAACATCTGGCTAGCGCTGGTTCTGTCCGATCTGATCTTGTAGTGTTCACTTTCATGCTGCTAAGTGCCATGTGTCCAGCTCCAGTGTGAACCGGAGTGTGAGGTCCTTCACTGCCTGAATTGTACGTGGTTTGGTTCGAGTAGTGGCGGCTCAACAAATTGGAAACTTCCAGCGATCCCGGCCGCTGCCGTTGGTGTTCTCCGTGTTTATTTTTGCTGAGCTTTGCGGTCCGAACACTTAATGGTTTATTATGATGTTCTGACAAAGCTGGACATCGCATGAGAATTGCATCGAGCATGTGAAAGAGGCTCAGATCTGACACGGTTTGTTCACAAGAAGCTCTCTGGATAAACGCACGCTTGCTAGCGGCAAATGAACCATACGATTAATATGAACTGCTCATAAATCAGAGCAAATTTGTGCAAGGGAGCCGTTAGTTTAGAAGACATTGGGCGTTGTTATTCTGACATGCACTTTGTCAGGTGACAGCTGCTGTGGCAAATAATTTAGTAAAATCAGAAACTTTGACAGAACAGACTCATCTTCTTTTATCGCTGCTAATGAATTTCTGAAACTGGCGAATAAAATCCTCAGCACCTGTCATTCACCACATAATACCTTTAATGTTTCATAGCAGCAGAAAGATTTGTCGATCAGCTGATCACACCGGGGTTAAATTGTTCTCATTGGTGGGCGCTCGGGCGGCTGGATTTTACCTTCAAACGCTGACCGCAAGGCTCCGTTTGAAAGTCTGGGTTCTCTTCGGTTTGTTATGGTAGCTTTTCTGCCAAGCAACTACAATGCAGGGATACCTACTGTGCATACTTCCTCCACGCCAATTAGAAGTCAGTATAATACGAACAATGAAAAGCCTTAGAGGACAGTCAGTATCTGCACAAACACATGGAAAAAATTTGTATCCTCTTCTATTCTCTATTCTCCTGTTGTCAAGAGAATATTGCGGGTCTCCTCATACAGAACCGCATGTCAGAGCATTAATATGTTTTGATTTATTTTCTTTGTGGCACAGCTGTACAAAGCACATTATGCTCGCTTCAGTGGATTTCAGTCCTGTTGTAGTTTGCATAATATTTATGGAAAGCATTTTTGTGCATGTGCCTTTAAAGGAAACTCTGGCACAGAAAACCTCTCTTCATCTCAAGCATGAACCAAAGACAGATGCTGTTTTCAATCAACAGCCGCTCTTCAGGGTTACGGGGAACCTGCGAAATCCCGTGCCACGTGGGGGTCTTTCTACACGTCGAGGTTCATGTCCAGTGCTCAGTGTGCCATAATCAGATCTGACCGTTGGCAGAGCACGAGCAGTGATTTGGAAAGAGAGCAGAAGAGGAGGTCACCGCTATATCCACACTGCTGTGACATAACTCCCAGCCAGCGTGTTGACAATAGGAACAAGACTCCCGGGGTGTGTCACCTGGACTCAATTGTTTCTGGAGTGTGTGTTTAGGTGTGTGTTGTGCGGCGTTTCTTCGCCCTCGTGAACGTGCACGTGGCCGACTCCGTTTGTTTGCGCGTGCAGCGGCGAGCCCGAGCCTGCCTGGGTGTGTACGTGGGCGTAGGTGTGAGTTCAGAACTTGACAGTGAAGTGACATTAAACACGGAGACAAAAGCCAGATGCGCAAGAATCAGTGAGTGGAGACAAAAATAAGATCTGAATCACGGGACACTCGCTTCTTTTACCTGCGGTTAATTTAATTTGTAGTTTTGCAATCTTTTTAAAAAAAACAAACAATCAAACACAATTAAGTTAAAGAAGTTTGTATCGGTGTAATCCGTTACGTCTTCAAGCCATACAAAGTAAGGTTTACTTTTACAAAGAACCTAAAAACTAAAAATACTATGAAAACGTATGAAAACAAATGTGTAAATTACAAGACTACAAATAAAAAAAAAAATAATTAAAAATCTCCAAACTATAATTGAAAAGAGTGCAACAAAAATGTAGTTAACATCCATCCTCTACTGCTTGTTCTTTTCAGGGTCACGGGGGGTGGGGGTGGGCTGGAGCCTATCCCAGCTGTCTTAGGGCCAGAGGCAGGGTACACTCTGGACAGGTCGCCAGTCTGTCGCAGGGCTAACACAGACAGACAGATAACCATTCACACCCGCACTCGTACCTATGGACAATTTAGAGTTTCCAATTAACCTATCCCCACTAACTGCCTGTCTTTGGTTTGTGGGAGGAAGCCAGAGTACCCGGAGAGAACCCACGCAAACACAGGGAGAACATGCAAACATGTAAAAGACGGTGGAATTGAACTCAGGACCTTGCTAACCGTGCTAACCACCGTGCCGCCATTAATGCTAACATTATCATTAAAGAAAAAAACGTATGAGTGTCCTGTTTCCATCAACAGTTCAAAACCTTTTAATTTAAATTTTAAATTGATAACTACTCAATTCTGATGCTTCAGAAAGTGGAACAGACAAAAAGGGTCATTTGTGCATGAAAAGTGAGAAAAGTTATTTCATTATCAAAACCGATTATTGCAGTAATTTACTGATTCAAATTAAATGCGAATCTTGACTATTCATATATTGTTGGAGCACAAAAATTATGATTTGGGTGAATTAATTCAATTTTAAACATAGACTGTGCATAAAAGATGGAGGTAACTTTTGGGTCTGTGAATGGAAGCTAAGGGAAGTGCCTTAAGCCTGCATTATTTCTAATGGCCACCAGCTGCCGACTCCAATTTTAGCTAAAAGGCTTCATTTTGTGTAGAAATACTTCTCACGTCATGCGTGACCACAGAAAACTCCTGATGGGTTTGTAGCCTTGGTTGCTAGTTTAGCTCCTATTTAATGCAATATGAGGATTATTTTATGAATGATGGTTTCATTTAGCATAAAATAGACATTTTATGCTAAATGCAAAGGTCTTGTAATCAACAAGCAGCTACCCTGTGAGCACCTTAGTCTAAGTGAGGACGAAACTGCTTAGCCTGAGGCCTCAAAACAGGTCTTTACTAACCAGTGGGGTGATGTCCATCTTTTATATCCAGTCTGTGCTTTTACATAAATGTTAAGTTTTTTTCTCTCCTTTATATCTGATTTATAATCAAACTCGTTTTTTAGTAGCCATGTTTTTACTGCTGTGTATTTGAGATCAGTCAAATATGTTACGATATTAAAATAATATAAATGGGAGTTAGCTGCGGCCCCGGGTGAGTGCGCCAAGCGGCCATATCTGTAAATGACATGAAAGATAAACCTTGCATAGATTCTTGTATAGATTCCCTGATGTGTTTTACCCAGACGGGCAAAAGTTAAACTTGGCAGCAGACAGAAGCGGCGATGAGGAGTGCGAACAGTCGCCTCAGCGTTTACATTACAGGGAGGGGGATCCCGCTTTATGTAACGCACTTCCTATATCACATTCCTCGTCTGTGTTGCGTTGCCAGCTCATGAGTTAAAAACAGCTGCTGGCAGAGCTCATGGTTCACGTCCGTGTCATCTGTGACAGAAGCAAGCCGAACAGGAAAAGAATCGCTGCTCTGCACCTTTATCTCGTTACTGCTCGCGACTGGACGAACGCACTTTGCTGTATCTCATAGTTTGTTTCCACTACTGCTTTTACATCTGCTACCACACCTCGAAATGGCTGGACTCTTCGATTGTTATCATAACTTGCTAAGTGAAAGGAAAGGAGCAGAAGAACACGTTGTTTCTGTACAAACAATAAAGTTAAACCAAGCAAAAGAGAAAAAAAAAAGGACGAATCACAAGACGAACGCTAACATTAAGGGAGACCACCAACCGTCCAACTGCGCTCCGATGTGGAGTTTAACGGCTGGACAGGATGTTGTTGGTGTATCTGCTCTGAATTATTCTAAGCTGTTTTTCATAATCGATGTGAAAAACAGCTGGTCTGCAATAGCAGGAAAGGCTAATCTGATACAGTAACAAGAACGAACACTGAAGCAAATATTAAAATCATATCATGTTAAAATTACAAAAATAAAACAAAAAAACGAATAAGGGAGAAAGCGTTGGCGTTTTATTACTGCCTGTGGAAATCGTGTACATCACTCTCCTCTGTTTGCTGCAGCTAAGTGGCCATCTCTGTATGTTTGCAGACATTCCTATTGGTTGGTTTCTATATATAATTCTCTGCTGAGGCCGGTTCCCTCTTATCTGTGTGCATACAGTGTATGTGTAACAGCTATAACTAGTCTAGGCTTTGCTATCACAAAATTTTACAAATATTTGTCCTCAAAGTCAGAACAGAATAAGGGAAAAAGGCTCGTAAATATGCTGCTCCCGTTTTCCTGGGATCATCTAACGGGAAGAGGCTGAAACTGTCAAAAGTGGCCGTTAAGGAGGAATTTAAATCAGGTTTAAAGGATCGGGGAAATAGTTCCAATGCTCAATGTCACTGCTCTGAATTCATTTGAAACGGTGCCTTTTTTTAAAAAAAAAAAAAAATCTCACCACACAAGGTCTGGATGTTGTGCTCGCTTGCCTGTACCGTGTGATGCTGCGTTCACACACACACCGTAGGCTCTGCAAAGATTCAACGCTTGCTCTCGGGGGATTTTCCGACTGTTGGGGATTTTTTTGCTGATATTTTACCGTCTTTGCCTTGAAATATAAAGCGCCTTGTTTGCATTGTTGTGAGTTGGCGCTATAAAAAGTAAAATTGAATCAAATTGAAACGAGAAGTATAAATTAAGCTTTGCTTACTAACACTGTCAGGTTGAAAGCCACATATATTTGCGCCTAACAGCCAGTCTGATGAAGAGGAGTGCAACCGATAGCTGGAGTCAAGTTACAGCAACACAGTCTCTGAACGTAGCAAGAAGTTCTACAGTTTCAGCCCAAGCTCTCTCCAGGTTTGCCTCTCTCTGTGTACAGGCACAGTTTAACCAGCAGCATTGGTCGCCCTCGAACGCTGCCGCAAAGCTCCTCCTCCGTTTCTGATTGTCGGTTGCATCAGTAGAGTCCCAGCTGATGTGTTTTGCGACACAGTATGAGGCAAGTTTTTCACTAAAGTCGAAATATTTTGACTCGTATTAACATGGATTTGCATCACATGGCGTGAATTTGCCGCATTGCATAGAGTGTGTATGTAAGCGCCGTGACAGCGTTTGTAATTAAGCTATGATATCCTGCATCATTTCAGAAGTCATTTGCATTTAGCCTGTTCTGTAGTGCAGTTTGAGAGCAAGTCATAAAAAGTACAAATCCCCCCCCCCCGGCTGAAGTCAGGACTGGGTTACAGCAATAAAATGCCATGCAGGATCACGTCGGTACTGGGCAAACCAACAGTAACAGCAACAACAACAAAAAAATCTTTAGCAATGTGTCTTTGTCATATAAAGCTAAAGGCTGTCGCACAGGACACATGAGAGTCAGAGTTAGCAGAGCTTGTAATTGCAGTTTAACTACAGTGCCGTATTTCACTGTAATGAAAACTCGCCGAGGATGAAAAACCGATGAAGGCGTACACAAAAATCGACTCAATTACAGTGATTGCAATAGATGTTAATTGTTACCTCCATCCTTGTATAATTAGCATAATTACTATTCTCCTGGTAATTGCTTTGTTTCCCTTTATTACACAAGAAGCTGCTGAAACAGGAGAAGATTGAAAGGGAAAAAGTTCTGCGTTAGAGAGCAGAAGGTGCCGCCGCTGTTGACGAAGCGTGCGCGTGAGGAGGATTTTGTGCCGTGCTGACACATTTTGTTCCCCCTGCTTTGCTTTCCTACATTTCCCAAAATGCCTCTTCCACGCAGAGCAGCTCTTAGTTTGTTGCATTCCGCTTTACGTGTAGGTGGACCCGGTGAAAGTAAAGTTAGATGAAACAAGAGATTAGTCAAGAGGAAGCGTTGCTCACCTGACTCTCAAACCTCAACCTGTCTATTTTCTGCTGCTGTGGGCGTCTTCTGCCCACGACAGCTGATTCCTCCCGGTACGATTTCTGAACATCCAAGCAGCTCAAGGACAGAATCCAAAACACTTTTCCTCACTTTTTTTTTTTTTTTAGATCATTGATTCATGTTCGACTATGAAAATTCTGTTTGACTGTGAAAATAATTTAAAAAAAACAAAACCCTCTGAGCTCTCTTAGAAGAGGACCAAAAATGTTTTTGATGTTTTTAAAGTTAAAATACATCACCCAGATTCATCAGTATGCCTCGGTACGCTCCATCCGAGGATCAGCTCTTCACGTCCTGAGGCGATTCCTGTGATGGAGATTTCAGACGATGGAGAAGCCGTTTTAAAACGAAGCATTTTTCTTGACTTGACGACAACGTGAATAAGAAATGAAAGGGCTAATCTTAAACCTTGGATTTTAATGAAATGGGACCTTCAAAGACCTTGAAAAGTCTTGAATGTGTCAGAGTTAATGGTAGTAACTTTCCCGTTGGTGCTCAGGTAGAAAAGGCGGATTTAAATGTGATATTTATGGCGTTTTAGCAAATCTTTGGGTACGAGTGGCTGCAATCCGAACCACTTCAGTTGAACTCCTAGCCCGGAGCTGGAGGATGACAGATTGACAGGCAGTGACATGCGGAGAGAGGAAAAAGCATAATCTCAGCTAAATTAATGAAAGCGGAGAGGGAATCCGCGAGTCAGTGGCTGCTTCCTCCAAATGGCTCCCACTCTCAGACAGGAAATGAAGCCAGACGAATCCTCGCTTGGCGAGTGTTTACCCAGCAGCAGCGGGAGTCGTGTTCTTGGAGCAGTTTCAACTTTTTGCCCAAAATGGTTGTTATTAGGACGGGGCTTTGGGCAGACTTATCCAGGATCAGCCCCGTCCAGCTGCCAGAGACACAGATCAAGCCAGCAGCAGTTTACTTGATGGTCTCACTGCTTCCTGGACAAACAGATGGATCAGAGGATAGAAGAGATTGGAATCTACTGTATGGCGCATTGCACTTAGAAATGATGAGGGGTTTGAAACTGTGCATGCAGAAGCATACAGCCTGCAGGGTTGTAATTCAAATCTTTGCTGTCATTTAACATTTCATTGGCCATTTTTTTTAGTTGTTGCTGTTATTTTGGGGAAAAAAAGCCAAATAATTATCATTTTTTTTAAAGATTATTTTAATTAATTATTTCAAGAAGGTCCTGGGTTCGACTCCACCGCCTGGCCGGGGCCTTTCTGTGCGAGTTTGAATGCGACTGGGTTTGAGTGGGTTCTCTCCTTGGACTCTGGTTTCCTCCCACAGTCCAAAGACTTGCCGTTAGTGGGGTTAGCTTAACTGATGATTCTAAATTGGCCGTAGGTGTGAATGGTCGTCTCTGCCTCTGTGTTAGCCCTTTGATAGACTCCCACCGCCGACCCTGCAGTGCCCTGTGACCCTAAACTGGGTATTTGGAGAAAACAGTTGGAATGATATGAGCTTAAAAATAGACGTAAAGAATGCGCCTTTTCAAAATAATGAACAGTAAGGTCTATGTAGAACGAATCACCATGTTTAAACCACACTCCTTGTGCAGGCGTTTGCCATGATGCCACAACACTTTCTGACCTGTTGAGGCCCAGATGTGGTTACTTTTGGGGTCTGGCATCAGATACAGGCAGTGGATCCTCCGTGGATCGGACCTGCTCTCGCTCTTTCTGCTCTCTGTTTTGTTCATCCAGCTGTTCCTGAGCAGTTCTGGTGAGTTTGAGTGTGGAAGGACCCACTGTGGATGGTACAAGCCAAAGTTAACAGGATTCACATTGCATTGTAACGATGTGATCGGGCCCATTCACTTTACCTGTCATCAGTTTTGCGTTGGGGCTCGGACAGAGTAATCATCAACGATGACTCGTTTGATCGTTTTTAAATCCACGGATTCCAAATAGAGACAGAAACGCCTCGAAAGGTGCTTTGATTGATAAACCCAATTTGAATGTGTTTTCTGATGGCGACTGTGATTCAAGTTTGATTAACAAATCACGAAGGAAGAAGCCATGCTTTTGATTTCCAGCGAAGGCCACAGTAGGAGGAAGACGGGGATCTTTTGCATTAAATTTCTTTTTCGTGAAACACTTGAAGCGAACGTTTACACAGCCACGCACCTTGCGCGCTCAATTTGTCTGCACGTGTCACATTTCACTAAAAACATATGTTGTGGTATTATAGCTGTGTTTTACTACGCTGCTATTGATTATCTGTTTATACACCAGCCTCCACAGAGCTATTACTGTCAACAAATACATTAAAAGTGCATTGTAGTGTATAACAAACCGTTCAGTGGAGTTAAAGCTGCATCTTTTGTAAGATTCGGTTTGCTTATTCCATGCTTTATTTACTTTCTTCGTCTACTTTCTGCCCCTCGCTTTTACAACTTCAGATGTTCCAACAATGTGAAATTAGCAAACAGTTTTATAACCGTAAGTTTCCATCTGGTGTTTTTATGTTATGTTGTTTATGCCTGCAGATTCTACACTAAGATCTCGAATGTTTGGAGCGGTTCATTTGCAGCGTGTGCAGGCCAGTTCTGTAATTAAGGTATTTGGGAGATGACAGTCGTGTCATCAGATAACAGCGGCAATATGGGTGGAATGCAAAGCTTGGAGTTCAAATCACATTTTGTCTCCTCTGCCAAAGTGTCAAACTCTGCAGGGTGACGGGTCGCCTACCCTCGATCCAGGAAACAAACCACTGGATCTGTGGGCCCGTGTGACTTTTGTATACAAACCCTGGAAAACCAAAATAACCAAATACACACACAAAAAAGTCAGATTTTCCACTCGGCTCTGAAGAACAACAGCCGTAGAGGGCAGAGCGTTGTGATGCA
This sequence comes from Tylochromis polylepis, assembly GCA_015107715.1. NCBI lineage: Eukaryota > Metazoa > Chordata > Actinopteri > Cichliformes > Cichlidae > Tylochromis > Tylochromis polylepis. The sequence goes on along the minus strand of VVHJ01003313.1, from coordinate 1,236 downwards.
TGCATGTCGCACCGGAGATTATGTAAATCCAGCCTCTCATTTCAGATAAAAAAGAAAAAAAAAAGAACAAAACAAACAACAACTGTGGGATGTTTTGGCAACAAATTGTGTAAAAGTGGAGGCGAATGTCAGATCGACATCAGCGTGGAGTCATGATTGGATGTAAACAGTCGTAAGACTTTTTTTTTTTTTTTTTAATCTCCGAGTTCAGCGCAAGTTGAAACCTGAAAAAAGCCACCATTCAGAAAGTTTACATACCCACGGCCTCCCACTCGCCACGCTCAGCGTGTAGTCGAGTGTTTTCAGCTGGATTTTATTGGGAGAACACGGCGTAGCGATTCGACCCTTCGCTTACCTCACAGGTCCCGCCTCCTGCCTGCCATAAAGCCTGGCTTCAGAGGATTTGGTTGTGGTGTTGTGGCCGATGTGCATGAAAACATGAGCGACTGCTCACAGCAGCAGTTTGAGTAGAAAGTCAGTGTCAGTCCTGCTGCTCTGACCGACATGTCGTTCCCCACGTTTTAAAAAAAGGAGAAGAAACGCTTCAGAAGCGCAAAGACTGCGACAGCAGAGGGCTTTTTTCTGTCATATGACAAAATTATGTCATTCTATTAATGCAAAAATCTCCCCTCACTCTGCCCGTCTCACGTCTCTTTTCTGCTTCATTTGCTCAAGTGTCTGAAATCTTTCCACGGCTGTTTTGGTTGATTTTGGTCACCAGCTTTGAAGTTATTTATAATCCGTGGCGCGGAGCCTGGAGCTCCGAAAAAGCGTCTTACAAATGTCGCCACAGTGGAGGTCTGAGTAGTGGCGGGTGATTGCTCAACTAGCATTTTTAGGCCTCTATTCCAAGGAAGAAACATTTGCGGGGGGGTGGTGGTGTGTTTTTTCAATTAAAAATGGGAAAGGAATGACCCCGGCCGGCTGAAAATAGACCCGCTCTTGTATTGTGGTGTTACATTCAGAAATGTAGCTCGAAGGAAAACGCGTCACTGCCACACAGTTTAATAAAAGCATCCAGGAGTTCTTTCCACAGATTTTGCCCCCTCCCCCACGCTTCCACGCTTCCACTTCCCAACATTCAAATGGTCGTGTTAATTCCTAATTAATTTTAACCCCCTTTTAGTGCTTTGGTAGCTCATGTAGAAGTGCCGTTTGAGTAAAGCCAGCTGGAGTCAACACCAGCGGGAAAAAGTCCACTGCAACACCATCTCTGAATCATCTGCTGCCTTTAAA
>VVHJ01003310.1:26584-41496 GCA_015107715.1 Tylochromis polylepis | reverse complement strand
TTCTGTGCGTTCTCTCTCTCTCTCTCTCCACACACACACACACACACACACACACACACACACACACACACACACACTTACTTGCCTTCATCAGTTCGATTCCAGGTAATTCATTGGGCTCACACTACTAAGTTCACTTGTTATCCCAGGTGTAACCACACAATTACTTTCCTCCGGACATTTTTTTAGTGGCCAGGCCTAGTCAGGGATGTGTAACAACATATGTCTACCCCTACTCTATTTGTGCTTAAAACACAAAGACTTTCAGTTCTGTATCAGCTGGTTTACTCAGATCCTTACCTTTACCTGGACATCCATGGTCCCACATTGCATTGGATTTTATCACCTATCTGTAACCATCAACAGGTAACACAACCATCCTAACTTTAATTAATTGTTTTTCCAAGGCTTTTCATTTTATAGCCCTGCCCAAGCTGCCTTCACCCCTGAAGGTAGTTTGTGCTCCATCTGCATGGCATTCCACTGGACATTGTCTGACCAGGGTCCACAATTCACCTCAATTCACCTCCAGGTTCTGCTTCTCTTCTACCTCCAGACTAAAAGAAAAACTGAAAGGACCAATTAGGAGTTGGAGACAACCCTCAGTATGTTGTTTCATCCAATTAAACAATCTGGCGCTCACAAGTGGCTTGGGTGGAATACACCCATAATTCCATGATCTTCATAGCACCTATCATTGATCCTATGATTGTAGATCTAAAACTGCCCAGAAACCTGATGAGTCATAACTCATTTGATGTTTCCCAGCTAAAACTGTTTGTTCCAGTCCTCTAGGAGAGCCTTTCTTTTTCTCTGTGTTTTGACTGTTTTTGAATCTGTTTTGCCCTGGACTTACCAGGGCAAAACAGATGCTGTACAGATGCTTTTTGCCCTTAATTTCTAAAAGAGACATTGGTGAAGAGACAGCTGTGGAGCTTACTGTTTGAAGAAATCGCCTGCCCCTGTCACTGACCCCACTCTAGAATTAGTATCACACAGTTTCAACCTGTTAAACTTTTTGATTTCAATAAACCTCTTCAACTTTTAGTGCTGTCTCCTGCACTTCCATCTAGACCTGGTTTGGTTCCTTGAGACATGTATATGGATCTTTTGAAAAGCTTGTTTCTGTTTAAAAAAAAAAAAGACATGTATTAGACCCAGTTTATGTCTGTATTTCTATTCTGAAAACTGTGTGCATTTTTACTCTAACAAATAACATGGCTCTTTTTGCACACGCAAGAGTGTTTTCTGCTGTACATTTAGCTTTTGCTGACTTAATTATTCCCATGAGTCTACTGTTATGTAACAGATCTAACACACAACATGCACAAAAAATGTAAGCATACACACAGTCAAGCACACACATTATTGCTTACATAGTAAGCAATAACTTAAGGGTAGAACTTTAGTACCCAGTGCACACTATGTTATATCCACATGTACTTAAACACTCCAAAAGCAGTGGTGGAAAATAGCTTAAAGCTGAGGACTTAAAACATATAAGGAGTAAGCAAATGACCCATGATGACATTCCATATCTGTAAGTTTTGTAATATTACAGTGAAAAAAGTATAGTATAGTAAAGTATAGGCTATGGAAAAGTGCATAAGATGTGCCCTTGTCCCTTTCAAGTGACCACAACATCCTGGGATCAAAACTGTCCTCATTTGATTTTTCTCATCCCTCAGAGCCCTTCCATTTCCTGTTCCCTTCTATTTTTGTTAGCAGAACAAAAGGCAAAAGTAACATGAAACACTAATCAAAAAAACACATTTGTTTTTGCTTTGTGTCAATGCCAGAAAACTGCCTTGAAGATAAGACTGAAAAAAAAGAGGAAAAAAAAGATTCTCAACAGAAAAGTCTATTCTTGGAAAAGGCAGACAGGGAATGGAAATAACAGCTCTGTGTTTCTTTGTCTGAAGTGCCAATTATTTAAAGCTCAGCAACCAAACAAAAGCATTAACATTCACGTTCCTGTACAGCAGGTTCATGCCACCAACATCCTCTATGTTTTTGTTGAGTCATTTGAGAGCAATAACCATAATAGGCATGGATATATTTGCACGATACATTCCTGGTCAAAATTATCACTAAATGCAAAATAAGGAAGAAGGATTCATGACTGTGCCTGATTCAAACAGTGCCTGGAAGAGCCTTCTGTCTTTTCTTATTGCTGAAGCTTAAATGGGATGCACAAACCAGTATTTTATAAAGCTGTTATGTAAATATTTTCATGGGAATAGTCAGTTGATTAAATAAAAAAAGGCCCATTTAACCATAGTGATTGAGGGAAAATTACAGTCTGGGAAAAATGTGTTCAGTACCCAGCTTCTATTAATCACCAGGATGTCTGAGCCTTTACCCTCTTACTGTGAAACGGATGTTTGGGTCAAAATATTCCATAAACTGAGGTTGATTCCAGCAGATTCTCAGAGCTGCTTAGTGCAATTGTTTAGAAACAAGCTTCAGTTTAGGAGAGCTTTGTTTTTGTCCCTGATATTTTTCTTTTTTCTTTTCCTTGGTTTTAGTAGTTAAGAGCTTAGATTTTTTTTTTTCTTTTTAGGTAAGCATAAACTGGATTAAGCATTTTCAGCAGGTTGCCTCTGTGAAGCCAACAAAGGGCTTAAATATGTTTGTTATGGATGAAAATAAAGTTGTTGACAGAGTCCCCAGGTCTGCAAAGGCTAGGAGTATTTCCCACAAACCACTATTGTAAATACAATGAAGGCTAAATGAATGAAAGAGGAATATCTGATGGCCACCAGAGTTTCATACTCCATGGCAACAATAAGCCAACCATTAATCTTGCATTACCTGTGCAATGATTGAGACTAACCAATCATAGCACCTCACCTGCACCTCATTAGACAGACATTCACTCAAAAATAGGTACACAGAAAGAGTGATAAATTTTTAAGCTTAGACTTTTTTTTCTTAAAACATATGCACGTAAGCAAATACAACAATCACACAACATTCATAACAAGTGAATAACAACATAACAAATCCATGCACACATTTGAACTTATAGATCACAGAAGGCACACAACGGAGCCTCCACATGTACAAGGGATTGTGTCATGAGAGTTTCTTCTTGGTGGACTCTGAAGGTCACACAGTCTGCACTCGAAGTTTAAGTCTGCTTGTGCATACCACAATCAGACTTATGACTGCTGTCATAAGTCTGAATGGGTGGAAACCAAGGGGGCAACTGGTTCTTCTTTTGAGGCAGTCCAACTAACTGAAACTGTCATGTTTGTTTATATTTTGGAAGAAACATGTTTTGAATTTCACCACATCAACTACCAACAGTTGCTGATTCATGTACACTTATACTGTATCTAGAGGCCTTCGCTTATGAGGTGTGTTTAGTTAACTCCATAGTCCTTGAGTTTCCATAGTCCTTTTAATCTCCATGGATTTACATGACACTATTACATGTCATTAACACTGTAAATTCTGTCTATGTAGTTTGTGGTTTTTCTTCTGTCTGCTCTATCTTCCTGTACCTTTCTGTGGATTTTATCTATAGAGCAGGAGGTTTCAATCTGTGGCTACTGGTCTCACTAACCTGCCTTTTCAATCTTCTTAATTTCCACCTTGGCTTTCAACTCAATCCAAATGGTTGGGGCAGATGAATTCAGATCCCTGAATCTGGATCTGTTAAAGGTGTCTTTGTGTTAAGAATATTTTCTTGAACAATGTTATAAAGAGCTTTCAATTGTTTTCTCTCTATAATGTTCTAGTCATGGTTATACAAAAGGAGGGAAGTTTATGCAAGTTGTTCAAAAAGGTTTATTTAACAACAACAAAAATTAACCTAAACAAAAACACACAAAGTGGAAGGCAGAGGAAAATGGAGGAACTGGCTACCACAACTAAAAATGAAGGAGAGTCTAGCTAGGTAAGCCAAATCTCTATGATGACCTGAGTCTTCTAAACCGGCTCCTGCAGGAAAAGGCTCACCCAGAGCGTTGTCATACAACCCAAATGATTACTTTCACATATTTAAGGCACATAGGCAGCACTGAATGTGCTGGTATGCTGCCCCCTCATTGGTTTGAATACCTTAAAGCTTGTATTACAGGCTTTGAGGGATTAGAGTTTATTGTGTCGTCAGGAGGATTTAGGTACATAAGTCCCACTGGTTGGGTAATTGAACTTAAATGGAACAAACTGTGGATGTGTGCATAAAAATACCACTCTAGACACATGAAACTCAGACTTCATTTTCTGAAGACATTTTTTTTATTTTTTTTATTAAGAAATAAAAAAAAAAAAACCATTTTACACTTTTGTAGCTTACAGGTTGGCCATAGAAAAACAAACAAACAAAAAAACCCAAACTTTCAAATTCTTTTAAAAATGTTTTTTCTTCTTCATTACGAATTAAAAAAAAAAAACATTTCCCATGTACATTCTCATAAAGGAAGGGCTGGTATATGGTGTAATGAAGGAAAGACACACATCGTCAGTGGAGACCATGATCAAAGAGATGTGGGGAGAAGGATAAATACAACTCATTTTCCCAGAAGCCCTAGCTAGAGCTAGACTCCAGCTAAAAGACTGTATTTAATCATTAACAGATGTGTCACTGTTACATAGCCCAAAATCCACACCTGTTTTGTTTAATGCTGCATCAATATCCTAATCCAAATCTTGCAGATATGCTGTTGTTCTCATTAAAAGAAAAAAAACCCAAAACAAATGTAGATAATATGACATTTGAAATCAGGCTATTCTTGTGCGGATCCAATAAGGTTTTTCAGCTTTATTTGATAAGCATTATGGTTGGAGTATTTTGCAGAGAGATAGACATGTCTAAATAAGCAGAACGTAGAATTGTACATTAGGTTTTACCAAAACCTCACATTTGATATGGTGTACTCATGTTCATTGGATTTACTGCTTTTGGTGCAAAGGGCCAGCTTCTCCAAGACAAAAAAACAAAAACAAAAAAACTCCAAATAATTTCAAAGGTTCAAATACACACACATACATGTACACAAACACACGCGCGCACACATGAGATTTTGAGATAAGTAGGTAGAAAATGGGCTTAGTGGCAGTGCTACTGTGTTTCATACCCCTCACACATTCATACCTATATTAGTCACAAAATTTTTTATATTTTGCTAAAACAAAACTCAGTTTGATGTGACACATATTTAATAATCAGTGCATTTCAAATGACAAGACTGTTGATAGTGGTTTAGTTTGGTTAACTTTCCAAACTACAAAGCATTCTGTGTTGGGTTTTAGTTTAACTGGAGATTGAAATATTTACTCTTCAGGAATTCACGTCTTACTCAAAGGTTATTACCACCTCTTGGTACTATAAAATATTTTTGCAGTATTGCACAACAAGTCATAGGGTTTTGTTATGTTTGCTTTTTGATTGATAGTTATACATGTCACTCCAATGACAGGTTTCAAATATGCAAATATATTTGGAATACAAAAAAGGCAAATGTGACAAACATACAATCAAAAATAAAACAGAACGAGAAACTGCAGAATTCAACAAAGATCAATATAAAATAAAAATAAATGACTTTTTAAATGAAAAAAAAATCTTCAGAAACTTATATGTTCACCTGCAGGTGACTTTCACATTTCAACATCCGCTGGTAAAAACTTGTGCATCGCCAATAATTCAGTTCTATTGAAAACTCAAGATCTTTGAGAATTAGTTAGCTTACGTTAACAAAGGTTTTACATAGGCTAACGGATAGGGAGGGTATGAAGGCAGGAGAGCAGGTACATACTGTAAATATACACTGAGGGGAAGCATAATTCAATAAATGACTGCATTAGTTATTATTTCTAGTCCACATTTCTCTGAAACAATTTTAGCACTAAGAAATATTCAGCCTTATTTCCAATGCTTAAGGCATTTTTTTTCATATACCTTTATGTTGGTAAGTTTGGATTTTATCTAATGTTCAACACACATGAGCAAATTAAATTGCAATCGCAGAATTGCATTTTTTAAACCTTAGTGTAAAGATTTTCCAGAGAAACTGAGAACCAGATCTATACAAAAGTGTAATGATAGAACAAAGCATTGTATCTGTATTAAAATGGGAGTGGGGAAATGGGAGCTGAGCTATACAAACATGACTTATATATGAAAAGTTGTATGAAAATAGATGCCTGATGGATTTGGTTTCACAAATCCCTTTTAATGATATCAACTACTTTATTCTATTTGAAGGAATTAAATAAATGGACACAAAGTTATCAAAGCTTAGATGAAACGAGAGCCAGGAAATGAAATGAAAATGAGGCCCTGGTCTCACTATCACCTCTCATGTGAAGCTGTTGATGAAAATCCTGCAATGCATGTGTACTGTATAACTGTGTAATGTGTGCATCATGATCTAATTTCACTTTTTTGCTTATTTCAGAACCAAAGTGGAACCGGAGTGTTTTGAAAATGTATCAATTTTCCTGGAGAGGCCCCTGAGAGCCCAGAATAAAAAGAAGGCAATACATATTTTTTGGCCTCATCGTTTGATATGAAATCAAAAAGGATTTAAAAAAAAAAAAGTGCAATATAGCCTTACGTCAAGTAACTATTTTTTGTCTTTGACTGCGGTTAAAACAGGCTTTTTTTTTTTGTGATTTTCATCTCTCTGTAGCAAAGAACCAATCTAATGGCTTACCAAGCTGGATGAAGACATTGGTTTCAATTGCTACTAATGTAGCTCTGTCACCCAGAGTTAAGTGTCATTTTTGGATGCTGGGTTAATGCAGCTATACAGTAGACAAAAGCACTACAAAGAAGATCCTGAGTGGATGGTCGCTGGTGACACATACACATGAGAAACCCCTTGTTACACAGATATAATAAAACGAACATAACCGTTGTAAATGTTATACCTCTCATGTAGTCTGCTCTTGGTTGCCAACTATTCACATAATCAAAAGTATGGCCCCTATGTCAACAAGATGAATGTAGTTTTTCATGCATGATTGCTAAAATCAAACAGAGTTCAAGACAGAGACTTAATCCATCACAGGGCGCACACACCCACCAATGGTTAATGGGGTCTGGGTATCACTAGTTTCACTGGTGTGTATGAAAATTGAACAAAAATGTGACAAAGGCATTCTACTGCAACACATGTGACATGTGTTGCAGTAGATGTCACATGTGACATCCAAAACAATATTTGTATTATCTGTATTAAGGGGATTTAGGGGGAAAAGACAGGTTTGAACAGTTGCTGTTAAAAGTGAAGCTTTTCAGGTCTCGGTTGAAGTGAGACAAAGCAACATGGTGACCCCAGAAAAGACCAAACTCAGCCATCTGCCAAATTTCAGTGTGTCTGGAATGAGCTGACAGTCAGACACTGGTTTATCTCCTGGGAGTCTCTCCCAGCCATTGGTTAATGCGAGTCATTTGAGTTATTGACATTTTGTTTAACCACTGGTTGTAGTGTCCTGCCTAGCTGGATTTATTTGAAATAAATACTGTCTCCTGGTATTTACAGAAGAGGAAAAGTTAAAAACCCAAGAATTACAAACTTATGACTGGAGCCATTGCAGGTTTCCAATTCTTTTTGTATATATAAAAATTGGCCCACACCCCTCTGTAAGAGAAAATATTTGGGGAAAACAGTTGCATTGTTTATTTGTATGATGCCTAAGACAACTGTTGCTAGGACCAAAGCTGAAGAAATGTAAAGACTTTACTACAATGGCTGTCAATATAGATGTATGGTTTGTAATAATAGCTTAGTATTTTCACCAGATGAAAGTGTTCCTCCTTCTATGTAAAACTACAGCAATTCAATAGTAAATATCAATAACATTAAATTAAAAAAAATCTAAACACTGACAGAGGAAAAAAAAACAAACTAATAATAATGTGTCTTCCTTTGTAGTAAATAAAACAAATTCAATCCAAACTTTTAAGCCAAGAGTGCCTAGTGCAGTCACTAATGTACTGTAAACTGGTCTAGGACAGAGAAAGATAGATAAAGAGATAGATACTGATAGACTGATTAGCCACTACTGTACAGTACGTCACAAACAACACAGTCAAGGGTTCAACCTCCACACTTCAAATCCTTTCAGACATCTCTCTTTGTGCAGGAAAAAACGTTCCCCCATTTAGTTTCAGTGCTAGTTTTCTCTTTGGCCCATTGTTTGACTGTGAAAGATGGGAATATTTGGGCACAAGGTGAATTCAGAGGATTCTGTTCTCATCATTATGATTAGATATTAACTTTTTTTTTAAAAGTCACTGATTATATTTTGATTTGGTTTACGCTGCAATTGATTTTATTTATTTATATTTTGTAATATTAACCCAAATATGTGGTAAGCTCATTGTTACTGATATTTCAAAATCAATGATTATAAGGGGAAAAGAGCCGGCAGTGATAAGCCATTTAACGCTGGTGTCTGCAGAGTTGCATTTTTGATATTTCGGCAAAAAAGCTAATAATTCTGATATCAACAAGGCCTCTGCTGAACATAATGGAATAGAATATGCCAAAGCTTAATCCTGTGGCACATGCCCTCAGAGAACTATACAATGATCATAGTATCACTGGCAAATAATAATAATAAAATATCCATCAAAGCAGCCAAAAAAAACCAAAAAAAAAATCTGTTTTTGGTGATCAGTGCCTATTATAGGAATTCTCTATAAATAGTGGCTACAAAAGATGATTTGATTCCAAGACTCAATAACCACTTTCTTCTAGAATAATGGCTGGTTATGTGCAAAAGTAGCCAGTGGAACATGGCCAGAGGTGGTTTCTAATTTGCCACCTAGCCTTTAAAACAAGAACACAGTGGGATGTGTAGTCACATGAAAACTATTTATACGAAAAAACAAAAACAAAAAACCAAACAAAAAACAGCTTTTAAGTAATTCAGAAACGATTTGAAATGTGATTGTTACCCTCTTATGAAGACCACCAACAGCAAACTACTTTCAAAACTTTCCTAAAAGATTTGAACTTTTTTCTTTAAAACCCTTATCAGTCCACCAGACAGACAAAGACAGACAGATAGACAGAACGCTAGCTAGCTTTAAAAGCATTTTCGAGGACAGGAGAGGGGAGGAGAGCGATCTCATGGAGAGCCTCCGCCTCATTCCTTTACATCATGGTTTCTACGATGGTGTGAGTGGGGGCCTTCATCAGTAGGCCCTTGTTCCCATTGGGGTCCAGGGGACAGGAGAGCTCTTTAGGCCCACGGTGGTCTGCAGGACGGGAGCTGGCTCCACCGCGAACCGGGGCTGCCACCGCCTTAATCCTCTGTGGGAAGGAAGGAGGGTTTAGAAAACTGAAGGTAAGAGATGGGCAAGTTATAGGAGAAGTAGAAAGAATGACTAATGAGCAAAGACCCTTATGAAAAGATGTCAGCATATGTCAGACAGATTGTAACTGAATTACAATCTAAAAGATTCTATTAATTTCACTAAAAGTGAAGTGAGGAATAATAGAGAAGAAAGAGAAGAGCTAAGCAGTTAACAGCCAGGTAGCTGATCCACTCACCTCAATGAGCGGCCCATCAGATCGAATGATCTTGATGACAACCACCATGGGGATGCAGATCATGGAAGCCAAGGCCAAAGTCCACCCTATTCCAATGGCCCAGTCAGGATACTGGTACATCTTGTTGTACGTCAATGGCTTGTATTTGACCAAAGAGAAGATAAAGCAACCCTGGAGTGGAAGAGGAGCAGAAGTATAAAATGTTTTATTTATTTTTATCACTTTGTATCTGGGTGTTTGGTTATACCCAAAGCAGGGGTATAACATGGTGAAATGTCTCTAAACTATATGTAAGAAAAGCTCATGATGACACTAGTTCAATTTTCAGGGAATAAAAAATTCAGAGGAAAAGTTATTTCTCAGAAATGAGACCAAATTTAATTGATGATGTTCATTTACAGCATGTGTACGAGAAAAGAGAGCCCTTACCATGCACAGTAAAGGAGTGACCACAGTCCAGCTCCATTTCATCCAAGGATTTGGTCTGTAGCCAATCATGTCCTCAATCGCATCATAGAAATTATCAACGCCTGTGAAGATAACAAAATACTGAACTGGCTTGCCTCTTAACTGTTGTGAAGCACTGCAGCTGAATTTTCTTACTGAATTCTGTTACTGTCTGTGTTGCTGTAGCACTTCAGGCAATTCGGAGCATTTTTTTTTTTTCAATTAAAAAACCAAAGAAATAATAATAAATAAATACTTAAATAAAATAAAGTTTAGATGCTGCAACATAGGTCTCATCCACAAATCAGTAATCTGAAGGCTCAAATCCTATCAATGTAAATTGAACCAAATTATGGATTCCAATGGCATGAAAGACACCTGCCAAAGTAACTAACATGTCACAGTTTACAGACAGGAAATAATTTAGAAAATTGTACTTTTAGACAACCTCATCCTTGAATTAAGTGTTTGCGGATTCATTATCAGAAATAAGCATCAAGTATATTTTTTCTGACAAGATAGATTTGAGGTGTCTACTCGGACTTTTCTGTTCTAAAGCTGCCCGTTTATTTGTCACCTTCTATAACAAAAGAGTGTACACACAAACAGCTGAGATATTAAATAGGTAGACATTACAAGGTAAGTTATTAGTAAACTTGTTGTCTGAATACACAACATAAGGTCATGTGAACTGGCGTTCATTAGAAAAGCATTAATTGTAATCCAACCATAAAGTATTTTATTATTTATGTGGTACTCACCATAAACCCAGGCAACAGCTATACATTCAAAGAATGCCACCCACAGAAGGCACACACCGCTTGCTGCATAGTAGTCAAACAGCTGGAAAACATACATGCCACCCTGCAAAAATAAATAAATACACATTTAGTTTAAAAATATGTTTTTGTTTTTTTTGTTTTTATTCTGCTCTGTCCAGATGCATTTCAGGTATTTTCAGTTTTCATCTTGTTACCATATTTTACAACAGAAAGACCTGTATACCTGCATTACTGTGGCTTTAAGTGTATGGGTTATAGTACAGTACGTACAATAGTGGTTTTCCTTTGCAGTGAGTTGGTGCAAGCATGACAAGTGTGACAAGAACATGTAACTATGAAAGACTGTAACTCATACATGTAATAATTTGACTATTATAGGATGTTAAGATGAATACAGAGTAAAAGTGAGCAGCCAAAATGCCCACACGTGACAGAAGTACTTTGAGTGTGCACACGTTTGTCCATTGTGAGAAGTTAATCATGGGAATCCTGAACTTAAATCAGGCCAGTGCTGCCATAAAAAGATATTGTCATGGGAACAAGAGGGGGCGCGAAAGAGGTTGATGTTAATAGTAGGAGAAGAAGCAAAGTACGAGGCTTGATGAAGAACAAATAAAAAAAACAACAACTTTGTATAATTATTGACCTGTAGATACTCATTTAAGTGTTTCTTACTTTGCAGTAATAAAGCAGGAAATATTAGGCTTTTTCCTCACCTTTAGTGTAAGGAAAATGGATTATTGTACATTTCTGTTTGTTAAACAAAAAAGTGGAACTGGGTAATCAAGGGTAGTGAAGATAGCTGTGTTCAAGAAAACATCTGACACATTAAAAAATATAACTAACAACATATTTAAACAAAAAAAATATTGAGTTGTCAGACTGATTGTATTAAGTAACTCAGAATTTCTAGTCAGGCTTGAAAATGACTGATTGTCATCTCATAATATTACATCATTAAACATTTTACCTGATTTTGTTATGTCAAACATTTCTCATGAGTATGGCCCCATGGCATATTGGGTGTGGCATATTGTGCCATATTGTGTATGTACAATACCAGGTAATACCAGGTACCTGCTGTATCAGGACTGTTGCACTTTTTTTTAGAGAAGGAGAAAGGTGTGCTGCTACAGATATGTTACTACAATAATGAGGAACTGCCGATAGTCTTATATACAAGTAAAGAAAGGTGAAAAAGACAGAATCAGCTAAGATAAAGCTTAAGGTAAGAGGTTTTGTTACAAAACCCCTTTGAAGGAGGAGGATGAGAGAACATTGAGGGACATTGTAGACAGGTGCTACAAACAAGGTAAATAAATGCAAAGGGAAGCTAAATTAAATGAGATGAAAAACAACAGACAAAAGAAACAGACAGGAACAGGAGAGAATAAGGAGGAAGCACGAGATTTGGAAACGCTATATCAAGTCTACTGTATCTATTAATATCAAATGAGGGAAGTTCTCATGACTTGACAGTATAAATAGCCCCCTGTCATCTCTTTAGGGATCAACACTAATAGCTGTCTGAACACTGTTTTTCCTGGAGTATTGAGTTGGGAGATGGAGCCTGAAATGAGGTCAGCAACCACAGTATATATATATGCAATTATCAGTGGGTGTAGTGAACATGTGGAGAAATACTGCAGAGTGATTCATTTCTGTTCGAGTACTGTTTTTGTGGTTCACAGCACATCAGAGTTTGACTGTTTTATAATTCTCTAATGATTACACTGATTCTACTGAAGTGCTCTAAAAGTGCTCTGGCCATGATTGCTGGTGCTTTCTTTTGTGTTCACTTTCCATTGTGTTGTTACCTTGGTAACCATGGTGAGTCCAAGCACGTAGCTGATGCAGCAGATAATAGCGATGAAGACCTCTCTGCGGTAACCCTTCCTTAGGAAGGACGGATACAGATCCACCAGTGATGTGATCTGCCCTTCCACCTCCACAAACTGCAGTTGAGCAGAGAGATACAATGGCATTAATCAAAAAAGGATGAATGCACTAGTAAGTATCCAAAGTATTTCAGTGCAACTTTCGATGCTGAGGTTTGGCAGCACTATGTGATGTGGCTGTGTAAAATTTCAAACACAGAGTCAGTGCCCATTTTAACAAGTGGGTGTGAAAATGAAGTTCAATTGTTTTTGTTGGTTCTTTTAAATTGTGTTACAACGTGTAAAGTGTCTAAGCTGAGAACTCGGGTAAAAAGCAGAAATAGTTCTACTGTAAAGCCCTAAAGAGTCTAAAGGAGAATATTCAACCACAACTGGCCTCAGTTGTGGTGTGTGTCACTGTGGTATCGTGTGCCCACTTATAGGACACTGATAAGAAATGCATTTTACTATTATCTGTAGTGGCTCCCTGCGGCTTTGATAAACACAAAAACAACAAAGAAACAACAAAGAAAATAACATTTAAAAAAGAAAGAAAATCATCAACTAAAATGTACATCATAGCCTACCTCAACAGGGGTCAATAGCAAGGATATACACACATGAATGTGTATGCGTTATGGCCCTATACAAATTTTTGTTGGTGTCAAAGAAGTTGATAATAAAGATTGTTGCAGAGTGGTTTAGAGTGGTTCAAAGAAAAATGACCTTGAAAGTGTAATGTAATGTTGTCTATTTTTTTTTTTAAGTTTCTCCTGAATTTATGTAGCATAATCTTATGTAAATCTTTTCCAGTTGTGGTTCTCTAATGGCCTCTAATGATTCTCTCTTTCGCCTATTAATGAATACTATCTGATGACTTTTTGTGTCTATATTTATGCACAGAAACAGCCCTTTTCAAACACTACTGTATTTGTGCACAAGCTTCTTCACACACTTGGTTATGTGGTTGGCCAATGAGCGGTTAAACGTTTTGCTTATGGAAACCTTAAAAATAGCTGACGCTTGTAAGTGTCATCAGCATTTCCTTTTATGGTGAACCTCCTGAAGCTCCAACAGTCACCCATGTGTGAAAGTTTGTTTTTTCTCTAACCTGACTGTCGAGGCCAAGCAGCAGCAGCATAATGAAGAAGAGGATTGCCCAGAGTGTAGGAAAAGGCATCATGGTTACAGCTTTAGGGTAGGCAATGAAAGCCAGGCCTGGACCTGCAGAGGAGAGGGGAAGGGGGTAAGAGCAAAAAGAAGGGTGAGAGGGTAAGGCAACATTAGAACTATATGATAAACTCATCTGATCTGCATCCCTACGGGGGAGAAAAAGAAGCCCCAAACAATGGAGACGCAGAACAGGATATGAACACATCATAAACAACTGGCTACAATGTTGGGAACAATTATTTACTTGGTTTTATGACTTTGTATATAGCTAGTATGTACTAACAAGAAAGTATATGTAATACACATACTTACTTACCTCTTATGAGCAACACATTATGGCACACTACAAACTGTATACACTCAACACAACACAGTTTCATATCATTAACAATGACGTATTACACTGAATTCTTATAATAAAAGGCAAACAGAAGAATAAATACACGTAAATTATGACATTAAATGCACACTTTTTAGTATAATGTAGTTGCAGCTCTGTGGAAGTAAGTAAATCATGAGATAACTTGTAAAGCATTCAGTAAATGGATGCATGTACATTATGTAATGGAATATAACTGGTACATGGGTTATGTGAAATAAAGTTACCAAAAAGACCATACAACAGCACAACACTGCAGCAATTCTGTGCAGAAATGTAACCTGTTTAAAGTCAACTGGTAAAGACAGATCAGCAAATTCACCCAAGCCATTTTGCATTCCTGACTGAAATTAGGTTGACCCTTTCTATAAGGAATGCAAAATGACCAATGCAAAACAGCAGCAGATGCAAAATGAGTGGTCAGATAAAGAGCAAAAATGTTCTTTTTTTCTGTAGTTTCTTTTCTTTTCTTTATTTTAATGTTTTTATGAGGTCTTATTTGACTTGCTACATTGGGAACTATAAAACAGAAGTCAAGGAACAGGGAAGCAGCCATAACAGTGAAACAGCATTGCAGCTGATAACAAGATAACAAGTCAATATGTTCCATTTTTTTGTAGCAAATTATGATGAGGCATCCAACCAAACACCACGTTGACTCAAAAAACCAAACAAAGAAAGAAAAAAAGAAAGAACCCCCCCCCCCCCCCACACACACACACAACACCACCCCACC
>VVHJ01003310.1:8523-26564 GCA_015107715.1 Tylochromis polylepis | reverse complement strand
GTCACCCAAAAAAAAACAAAAAAAAAAAAAAAAAAAGAAAGAACCCCCCCCCCCCCACACACACACACACCTTTTCCATACCTGATACTAACATATTCTATATTAACTCAATTAAACTGTTTGATCAGTCATTACTACAAATACTTACAAAGCTGCATTTGAATGCCATGTCATGTGTGCTTACATTCTGCTGTGAAAACCACAGTATTCTTTGGGTCAGCACATTCTGTCGTGCACAAAACATTCAAGCATTTCCAGTTAAGGCAGACTTACTTCTGGTGATTTTGAGCTTTTCATAACCTGCTTGCCTGAGTGGGCTAGATGAGCATGCAAATGTTCCAATACTTATTATATTCTGGTGTCTACGTAGCCTTCTTTGTTCGTAGACTCACAAACATGGACAGACTTTCTAAGGTATGAAAACCAAGCTGATAACCATGATATGCAGGGTGCTCTACTCAATTCCTCTGACCAACACTTCTATTCTAGTTCCCTGTGGAGCATCCGCCCACTCACCAAACAACACTGATCTTTGACAGTTCTGCACACCTCACCAATGAGTTGGCACTATAACTGTATATAAACTGGGCTGGCAGCAAGGACAGTTTCTCTTTTTTTCTTTTTTTTTGACATTAGCAGACTCGAAGCTACGTTATTTTTTTTTTCTTGGTCGTTCATGGGGCAGACATGAAGCCTGAGTTTCACCAGAGCATTCGATGATGATGTACCAGAAGAAAAAAATATTAGTATAGATTTCAAGTTTGTGACTCATCTGACAAAGCTTCATGGGCCAGCACATTTGAGGGCGACTTATACCTTTGCACATCTGCTTTTAACTTAAATCCTGTGATTCTGTCTGAAAACTACACTTCCTTTGAAAAGATGTCGGCACTTACAATTCCCTGAAAGCCATTTTCCAAACTATCTCAATCTCACGATGCCGTGAAAACAACTGCTCTTTTTCTTTTACTTAAAATATACTGATAATTTTGTTTTGAATGCATTACTATGTCTTACATGGACAACATGATTGGACAGGGAAAAAAAACAAAAAACAGATAAAGGTGCTGGCTCTAGCTACCATGATTACAAACAATAAATAAATAATAGAAAGAATCAAGAACCACATATGCCAAAGTCACGCAAAACAAAGGAACCACAATAATGGTGGCGGCAATCTCTCGTGTACACAAAAGGAACAATTCAGAACTACATCACGTTGGCACAAGATCCATTTACAACATGACACAGCTAATTCTTAGTGTACTCCGCTACAGTTTTCAACGCGTGTCTAAAAAAGCACAATGAAGTCTCAAATGCCTCTCTCAGCCCCAACTTGTTTCATTCGAATAAGCGCTAACAAATCAAGTCAAGATTTCTGCTTTTTGTCAAGGAGTGTTTGATTTCGGAAGCTTTCATATTCTGATGCCGTCATTTGAGATCAATCAACGAATCCATTCAATTCCAAATTTCAACTCAGTTCGAAACTGGACGTGTAGTCGAATTCTCACTCAGGTTTCGTTGCTGTTTTTCTTCATAATTGCTATTATTTTATTTGTTAACCAGGAAGCAGCGCCCACCATCACTGCTGCCTTTACAGAACCCTCGTACCTGACTCTGCCACATCAGCAATGTCCACCCCTTGCTCTTGTGCCATGAAGCCCAGGACGGAAAATATTGCGAAGCCAGACACAAAACTGGTACCACTGTTGAGGGCTCCCAGCAGCAAACAGTCCCTATGTCACACATATGTCATGAGGAGGATTTGTTAATGAACACACAAGGATCCCTTTAGCCCCCCCTCTCTCCCCTATCGCTAACCCCCTCACTGAAAACTAATGCCTCACCTGTAGCAGTTGTATTTGTACTTGTTGTAGCTCCCCAAGGACGTCATGGCACCCAAACAGATGGCATAGGAGAAGAAGATCTGGGTGCCAGCATCAATCCACACCTACCAAGAAGGAAGTGGGGACAAAAAGGCTGAGGCCTGCTGATGAGGGGGAATTTAGGGGGATTTTGTACAGTGAAGCGAGTGGGATAAAATTGTGTTTCCAGTTGTTTATAAAAACCTTTTTTGCTTTTCTTTTGCCACATTTTACAAATCAGTGCATAGGTATATGCTTTGCTGCAATTCATCCTGCTATTGTTCAACCAAAAAAGGACAAGAGCGATTATAGTACTGCTGCCTTATTTTCTTTTAAACCACATGTTCCATTTTTATGAATTCAACAATTTTGAATTTAAATTTGGTTCTTTTCTGTATGAGCAGCCAGACAGGTATGTGGTCAAACTAGTGAAGGAAAGCAGTGTTTTCTTGCTCATGCACCTCAGGTTAACACCTACCTCTGGGTCCTTCAGGCGAGCGAGGTCAGGATACAGGTAGAATTTGATGCCCTCAGTAGCACCCGGCAGTGTCACACCACGGATCAAAAGCACAATGAGCATGACAAATGGGAACGTGGCTGTGATATAGACCACCTATAAGGGGAGACCACAGGTACAGAAAAGCAAGGTCACACATTTTGGAGACAAACTCTAAATGATCCAGTTTGAATTATTTTACAGTCAATATATTAGCTTATCAAATCTTTATCCACAGTAGTTTTATTTTGCCAGCTAGCTGATACTCTGGCTTTATTACAGATAATGGGTTTGATCAATGTGTGAACTTGGGAAAATTCTGGACAACAACAGACCACATGCCTTAAATCAATAGTGGTGTACCAGTATCTCCTATGTGGAAAATGGTGACCACTTGGCCTTTCAGGAGTGACAATAATACCAGAATTACAACGTGGATAAACTAGAAAGTATAAATCAGGTCAGTACAATCAATAAAGTGTGTTAGGGCTATAAAAAGAGCAGTCTGGGATTGATTGCTTTTGGTCTTGGAGCAAGCGGTTGCTGCTGTTACTGTAGCAGCAATTTAACATGGTCTGAAATGTTGCCTATATTGAAATACCCAAGATACATCCTGCAATACTATAGAAAAATGTAGAGAAAATACCAATTTATAAAACAGACAGTTGTCACTTGTCAAGGATATATTAGGCTAGAAGTGAACTGTCATTTTTTTAAATTGATGTTGGAATCGGGAAAAACTGGCAAGCACAAAATTTCAGCAGCTGTGACAAGGGCCAAATCAAGATGTCTAGACAACGAGATCAAAGTATCTCAGCAACAAGGGTTCAAGAAAGGTTTGGGCAAAATGCCAAAATGCTCATGGCATTGACTTCTTACACCTTCTTTTGACCAGGCATCTGTGTAGCATACTGGGAAATTAAGTGTAACCTATGAAGCCCCCCTCACACTCTACAGATTTGCTGCACATGTACCTGTAACAAAAACATTTTTGTAGCACAAACGAGGGCATACATGTTATAAGACTAGCGGCTCTTCACTGTAGATATTATATTTAGTAATAAAAATAATTGCAATCTACAAATTATTAGGTAATTTCTTGATGCATAGAAGCACCCAATATCAATTTATCAAAGAAAAATCAGCAATGATATGTCAAGCAACAAGAAATTGTGATACAACTTGTCTTTCCTCTTTTAGTCACTATGGACCTTTTATTGAGCTGTTTTATTGTGTGTTATTCTGAAAACAAGCTTGATCTTGAGATTTTAAAAAACACGAAAAACATAAATACATGTTAGATATCTTAGCTTATTTTTAACCGTATTTGTGGCCTTAACTGGATTGTGGCAGTAATTATATTACAAACTTTGTTTCTGATAAAGAGCTTAACAGACACCCTCCATACTATATTCTGTACTATAAATAGGTCAGCAAGATGCACATCTGGTGATGTATATCTGTTTTAGGAAATCATACTCAAAAGTACTAACTAAATTCTGCACACAGTAGTGTATTAAGTAATAATATTGTAACATTTAAAACATATGAATTATATCATCCATAGTATGCAACTGTGCACATTTCTGCCTTTGTTTAGTTTGAGAACCTATGATCTTATTTTTGTATTTACACAAGGAAATGTAAACATTGCAAATTGTTCTTCTGGTCAGACCAAAAAGGAGAGGGAAAAAAAAAATCATATGAGCATGACCATGTCTTGGATGTTAGCTGAAATTAATATCCTGTAAAAATGCAGCCCCTGTATTCTAAGAGGAATAAAGAAGTGATGAAGCAATGAACACGAGACACTACAGGATATTTACCTTTCCAGTGGATTTGACGCCCTTCCAGATGCAGAAAAAGCAGATGACCCACACGAGCAGTAAACACAGGGCCAGGTCCCATTTAATAGGACCGATCTCCTCTATACCACTGGAGATACCGAGTACATTATGCCTGTAACAATAAATAAATAGGTAAATAAATAAATAATCCTCTGTAAGTTTGTGTCTGCAAGCTGCAGGTTTCACTGCTGACTTTCTACCTCACCTTGACTGAACTTTCACATGACAAAGAATGCACAATTGTTTGTGGTTATGCAAGTGTGCAGGTGTGTGTGGTTTTATGTAACTTACTCCCAGAACTCTGTGACGGGGGAGGTGAAGTTGGAGGCATTGGTAGCCACCCAGAGGGTTTTGTTCTTGCGGTAGGTGTCCTCAATGCAATGATCAGTGTTCCAGGGCTGATTGCACTTGGCCCAGGGCAGCTCAGGCTGAAAACACTGGAATACAAGAAAATAATGATAAATTATGACAACTGCATTATTACTATTATTATTATTTTAATTTATTACTATATTCATGTTCTGGTAGCAGGCTAGTCACTTCTTTGTGCAGCTATTGTTGAATGTGTCCCCTGAAAAGCTTGATTTTAGACAAATCTTACATGGCAGTTAGCTGGTACTAACAAGAATCAGAGATTGTACTACCCTGATGTAAATCCTCACCTATCTCCATTGTAAATAATATATGACTGAAATGAGTGGAAAAGGAAATGAAATAGAATATTTAACAACTGTCTTTTTCCCCCTCAAACCTACCTGGAACAGGTAGTAGAGGCCCCAGGCCAGGATGACAATGTAGTAGATATTCAGCAGGGACACAATCACAATGGAAGCATAACCAATGCCTGGAGAGAACAGAGAGGTTAAGGAGATTAAACAAGAAGCGTGTCATCAAACTATTAAATCACTGTTAATAATTATTAGTTATAGTACTTTTCTCTGAAACAATATACAACAACTTCAATATCAGCATTTTCTGAGGCGTCAACTTATATAAGACATGATATTTTAGTGACGTTTAAACTTCCTTCCTAAGCCCCACACTTTTCAACACACTGTTTTCTTGTATAAGAGGAAGAGGTTTAATGCTAAAGTCTGACTGGCCACAAAAGACGACGTAAAAACCAGCGGCAGAGGTGTTGGAAAAAAGGAGTAAAAACAAACAAACATTTGAATTCTAAGCAAAACTCTATGGGAAATTTGTGTAAAGCACAAGATGGCAGTGGTTGTATATATGACCCACTCTTGCCTTGAATAACACAACTTAAAAATCAGTGTGTATAAAATGATTTAAAATGTGTAAATAGTTCCTTTTGTTTCAACCATTAATATAGTTTTAAAATGGTAAAAAGGGATACAACTAAAAATTGTGAACCTGGATTTCAAGCCACTTGATAAAAAGATTTCTACATGCGAGTTCTTGCATCCTGACAATGTAAGGCTATGTTTGAGTGTCAGTGATACTTCCTGTTTTTTAATGGTTTGGCACACTTTGTTTGTGTTACATTTGCTTAACAGAATTTACAGTGCAAACTGTAAGATTTGTACATCTGCAGAAAAGCCAGCAGTATCCAATCCAATTTTTACAAAATAGCTGGTCTTTATAAATGATATCACAAAGTACAGGACAACATTTACCCAACTCAAGGTCTAAATGAATCATTTATTTCTTTTTTAACCTTCAGTTTTAATTATAGGTATGTCTAACAGGTTTAAGATCAGCTAAGATTCACTGCATCGGTACTGGCCTTAAATGGCTTGAATAAGCTGGTGGAAAACACATGAGATGTGTGTGCACTCCTGCACTCCTGTGTGCTCTTATGCATGCACTACACAAGGATATAAAGGGAAGGAAAACCCCAACCCTTGCTTCAGATGAGAACAGATGTTGAAACTGGGATTTGGATCAAGATTTGGACATGGATTAGGTTTTAGTTTAGAGGTCACTGACGGTCCTCATAAGTATATTAGAAAAAGCTTTGTATGCTTTTGTATACACAGCCGACTGAGGCCACTCATACAAATTAATGTCCTTCAACGTCACTGGCCTTCCGTGTGTGTGTGTGTGTGTGTGTGTGTGTGCGCAAGTGCATGCGTGTGTGCCAGTGTTGTAAACTGCCTGACTAAATTTCTCATTTGCCATCTGTGTCTGTGCCTGTGTGTGTTAGTGTGCTAATGAATGCATGGAATATTTTAACATTGTATCATGTTCTTTTAATCACTGAGCTAATTGGCAGCATCATAACCTCTACATGTCTAAAAACACACACACCCACTCTGTCTTGGATCACATAGTACGCTGCAAATCAAACAAAGAGCCCTCCTCCATGACGTCACGTCTTGTGCTCATCTGCTGACCTTAGAAAACCTCATTTTATAAATAACATATCTCACAACATTGGTGCCCATATGCGTTTTACCAAGCTTTGTTTCAAATCAAATACGACCAAGTTGTAATTTTGTTACCCTCACTGACATTGCGTTCATGTTCTGTTTAGCCCCAACAACTCAATGACAGTTTTATTCTTCAAGCCCTCATGATTTTCAGTTTACATAGTAGCAGTGATTTATTTGTGTAAGACTGCGAGATACGGTCTATAGTTCTTGCTGTTTTTTATTCCTTCTTTGGAAGGGATTCTAGCTCTGACAGCAGAAATCACACCCCTTCCTTAATACTACCTGCTCAGTTTTTATTGGCCTGTCTTTGGCCTTAAAGAATACAACTTTAAACATTTTACGAAATGCCATCAACCAAGCTAATCACATCACATTTCACTTTAAACCCACAATATAATATATTACAACAACAAATACCAGTAAGTCCAAATTATATTTTATAATTTCTTGCTTGCATTTCTTCCCCTTATTTTCCCCTTGTTAATAATGTTCTTTTTATTTTTTCTAAGTCTTGTAGTATAGACCTTTCGCTTCTGTTTCACTCATATCCTCTATTTAGTCTTTTTCCCCCTTTTTCCTATCTTCCTTTAATCCCCTCACTCTCCCTACTCTTCTCCATTCAAACCTCTCTCCTCTGTTAAATCTCTCTCCACCTTTTCCTGTTTTTTGTCACTCCATCTGTCTGCTCCTCAGATCTGTGCTCTGCTTTTTTCCCTCTCTCTCTCATCATCTCTCTGATGTGTTGCTGCGCTGTTGCCATAACAACGTGTGATTCAGGACACTCTGTACACTGTCTTGAGAGATTGTGTTGTGTGTGTGTGTCTGTGTGTCTTTGATATCCATGTACAAGACTGCAAGAGGATAATGTGTCTGAAAAGAAGAAAGATTGTGTATTTTTGTGAAAGCGAGAATAGCAGGACAAGTAAATAATTAAGATCATAAAAAAGAAATAAATGTGTTTATAGCTCTACTTAACTAAATCTATGAATGCGTTTGAGAAATAATGACCGTTAATGTGCAACTGCTGAAGATAGAGCAGTATAAATATTACAAATTCTTTTTTTTTTAATGACTATTCAGAACAGAAGAGACAGGAAGGAATACATTAATCTTATTTGGCTGGTAGTGAACAGGAGGAGAGGGGGAGGTGAGAAGAACAGTGAAGGAAATTATGAAAGGGAAGTGGAGATGCCCAGGACAGAAGACGAGAGGGAGGAGGGAAAAAATAATATGAAAGAAATTTAATAACAGGAGGAGAGAGGAGAGGTTAGAATTAAAAAAGAAAAAAAGAGTAGAGCTCAGTAAAGCAGACAAAAAACTACAGAGGAACTGTCAGAGAGTACACTGAAGAAATGCATCTTGGCAGGTGTGAGCCAGAGAAGGTTAGAGAACAATAAAGTCCTCAGTATGTTGGTGTACCAGTGCAGGCTTGGCTGCCTGGTAACGGCTGCAGGGTAAAGTCTCAGCAGCTTGATTGGATGAAAACCTGGTGTGACTCAGCCTTATGTTACACAGCCATTCCTCAGTGGAAAAAACAGAGTTCTGGAAAAATTCAAAGTCTCTGATTGGATATGGAAAGGCTGTACTCTGCACTCAGTCAAATTGGTGGGCTATCACAAGAAGGGGAAGTGAGTTAAGCTGAAGTCACAGGTACAGGTACAAGTGCAGGTGCATGGCATTTTAAGTTTATAACTGGAATTTGATGAGCATTATAATAAATAAGATTTAAATGAAATAGTTATGGTCTAAAATTACTGATTCAACAGCAGTAAGTAAGGGGTTTCCATGACGAGCCCTCATGAGACAAGTTATACCCAAGACAGAGTTAATTAGGGTGAATACTCTATCCACCCACCACCATAATCTCCAGTTTCTGTATTTTAGAACTGATATTGTGGGCACCTATAATGTGATTCCTAAGAAAGAGCTCATTATTTGAGTAGAGAGGATCTAATTAGGGACTACATACCAGTAAAGATGGGACAGAGCTTCTCCCAGCAGGTAATTCCACCCTCGGAGGTGAACTGACCCAGGGCGACCTCCAGGAAGAAGACTGGCAGACCTCCACCAAACAGGAAAATGAAGTAGGGGATGAGAAATGCACCTAGATGGGTAACACAAGGGAAACCATTAACCTAAAAGTATTATCCCCATGAATGCTACGCATAGCACTGTGAAGAAGACGAGTTCTCTGGATATACCCATGTTCATAAATTGTTGCAGCATTTGAAAGCCTTACCTCCACCATTTTTATAGCAGAGGTATGGGAAACGCCAGACATTCCCTAAACCAACAAAACCACCCGCAACAGACAGAACAAAGTCCAGCTTGCTGGCCCACTTCTCTCGCTGGGGGTGCTTGCCCTCTGCCTCATCTTCAGGCCGGGTGCCAGGACTCTTACCGGGAGATGGCTTCAAAGTGTCCTTATGGAAATCTTTCAGACACTGAAGTTTCTCTTTTTGAGCCATTCTAGACACAGAAATAGAAACAGAAGACAAAGAAGAGATCAAGTCAGTGTTGCATTCATTAAAAACAATAAATAAATTATTATTAATGTATAATAATGATGATAAATTAAAAAAAATATTATTTTTTGGTGCCTTCTTTCATGAATCCACTGCATTTTCACTGAAGGATTGAGACAGATTTTTTTCAGTTGTGGCAAGTGACTGAACTGGAGACAAAGAACTGAGCCTAAACGCATTAGTCGAGGCAGGGAAACTGCTTAACAGTTGCTTAAGATTCAGGAAGTTGTAAAATTATCATCTGCTTCAGATACCATCCCACTGAATGGCTATTATCAGTTGTAATCACTCCCACAGGCATCGCCAGTAGGTTATGCACACACTCAAACCATCAGGTTAGGCATCCTCCATCAGTTATAATAAGAAAATGACCAAGAATATGTAGGAAACCCACTGTGGTCATGTAAATAAGTGCGTAAAAAATTCTCTGTTGGAAACATGGAACTGATAACCGACCAAAAAAAAAGAAAAAAAGAACTGTATATCTTTTTTTTTGAACGCTCACCGAGGGGTTTTGTTGCCTAATCCTTATTACTAAATAGCACATGAGAAAAGAAGCTGGTAAAAACAAACAGTTTGGTTTGTATGCTGATCAGAACCAAGATAAAAAGATTTGAATTTGTGGTAACGTGTTTAAGATGAAACAGTAAAACTCAAGTCTTCCTTCTTTGGCACTTCCTCATTGAAACTATTTAATATGACGCTGTGATTGGCTGAACATTATAAGGGTTACGATGACACAACTATAGCTGTAAATTTCCATTCAGCAATGACAATAAGGGACACAAAGACAGTCGGGGAAGAGACTGACATACTTAGTAGTCAGCAGATGGCTGTCACTGTGGAAAATGCCACATCCATCTCGTTCCATGTGCTAGGTTGCTGCACCCTCTAGTTCTTTGTCTTTATCTTTCATTCTCAGTGTGTCTTTCAGGATATTTACAGAAGGTAAAATTGAGGGCAAGACTACCTTTCAAGCTTACACCAATACTGTCATCTGAGTGGCTTATAGGTCGCTGAGCCTCAAGAGCTATGAAGTCTGTAGAGAAATCTAAGATTGTTTGTGTGTGTGTCTAGAACTAAAGGGAGGCACACTCACACTGAGACAAAAGGAGAAATGACTGTTTTTCAATAGCAGCAGTAAGCAGTAGCCTACAAATCTTATAATGAACACAAACCGACTAATGGAAATAAGTTAGTAAATCAATGACTAAATCAGGCACATAAAAGGATCATTCCTAGTCTTTTGTTAATTTAAGACTAGTATATTGGTGTCTGGCATCAGCAGATATCTTCAACCAAGGTAGAATTGGAAAAAACCTGTTCATGCCTAAATATTAGCTTTTTCTGCCAATGTTTGGTTGACTAAGTACAAACAGCCATGTACAATACCATCTCTCATTTCAAACAAGTTAATGATTTCAGAGTTAGTGACACATATATTTATCTTCATGAATAACTTCCTCTAGTAAGTTAATTAATAATACTGGGAGGAGAGAACTGGCTTTTTGTGCATATATTGTGTGAGTGTCTCCGTACTTCCTGCTAGGAGAGACAAAGGACTTAACAGCACTAGATATGTGACATTATACCTGTATATATTTGGATTTAAGATATTAAATTGAAAAAGGAAACCAGCTAGTAGACAAAAGAGGAATTCACGTGAAACTGCAATGTGCTCTGTTGTGTTGCAGTGTCAGAGGAATTAATGCAATAACCTGAATAAACTGACTCAGGGAATGAAGCCATTTGCCTAAAATGGCTGGGGTGAAGGGACATAAAAAGAAAAGCACTACAAGATTAAAATGTTGAGCTGTGATGTATTGTGTACTACCAGTTCTTTTGGAAATTACTAGTCTAGTAGTTGGGAATCATCCAGTACTAAAACAGTTTGACTTATCGGGCACTTCTAGTATCAACAAAATGCTTAAGAACAAGGGAAAAAATGGCAGTTATGTGCAGTTGATGTACTCTACAGTAAAGTCCCCAAAAAATTGGCAGGCACATACACATGGATTGACCATTTGATGATCAAACTTTTATGACCTGGACCCAAGAGGGCTCTAACAGACTCGTGGATGTGTAAAGCATAATGGACAGCCTAAGACATTGTACATAGCATATATGTCGTACAATCTACTGAGGAATAAACTCGCTCACCAAGTGTTTTAAGTCATTTGTTCACAGGAATACACTGACAGGAAGGCTATTGTTTTCTGATCCAATTCATCATGTTGTTAAACTTACAAAGCGATACAAAGACAAACACATACCTTCAAGTTCCCAGCAGGGCCAGTGAACAAACTTCCTTTTATTAGGAAAACGTGTAGAGAATCAAAAGTGTTTCATTCTTTTGCTGCAGGGGAATGGTGCATGTTTAATGATTTGTAACTTTAAGTACTTTACAGTGAATGTAAAGTGACAGGGAGTGAAGCCCTCTCACTTAAAGTGACTGAGTGACAGTCAGTTGCTGAAACAGCCAGAATCACCTCTATCACGTTTTGGAGGGAATTGCATACTAGCTTTAAATTTGAAATAATAAAGACTTGACAGTGATATTAGTACTACTCTCCAATTTTTAGCTAGGAAACCATTAAAATCTCAAGACATATGAATAGAATTTAGCTCATTTGCATGATCGCTAGCGCTAGCTTCTTTCACTAGAAATGTTATCACTTTGACAAATACAAACTGTGCTCTACTGTGCTGAATTCCAGTGAGTACAATTCGGTTAAAGCTGAACGATTTGTTGAACAATTCTTTTGAACTAACTGAATCTAGTGATTCAGCATACTGCAATGAATCGCCTTGAACATCACTGGAAAACAGCATCTGACAAGAATGTTTCCTGGGCGCTTCTAAGATTAGATCTTCTAGGCACATTAACTGCATTTAAAACCTGGGGCTGACCAAGAACTCTGAAGTGATGTCTACTCAGTCTGCCCTGGGAGTCCTTCAGGACTTCACAGGAAGAGATGAATGATGTGGCAGAGGGGTAAAGCTATCTTGTGTAGGCTGCTTTCACTACAGACTTGGACCCAGATAAGTGGTGGAAAATAGAAGTAATTGAGTGGTGACCATGTGTAGCTGCAGATGTAGCTGCTCAGGTTGATCATCCTAAGAAAAAGGCATCACTTCAAGGAGACTGAACCAAATGTGCAATCTGTTCACGGGAATGTTGCTATTCCAATTTCCTATAACATGACTCCCACAGAGTTAGACTGGTCTTGGAAACCACTATGAATTGTGGGATGATTTAAAGTTCAGGCCAAAAGTTTTATGCACAACAGAGACCCATTGTCTGGTGCTGGTGTTTGTGAGGGTGGACCTCACTGGACCCAGACTCTGGATTTGCATTCAGTGACTTCACATACTTACTACACTCCCAAAGTACTTACATAACACACTCTCCTATTTTGAGACCATGTACATTTCCACTGGGCTGGCTGCAGCTGCCTATTAAATCCACTCTCCTCTTTTTTTTGCTTCAAATTTCCTTCACTCATCCACTGCATATTTGTTTGCTTTTTTCTTCCCCATCTTTCATCTCCTGTTAAAGTCTTCTTTCACGTTCACCACATTGTGCTTTTAGTAAACATGTCAATATTAGACATTTCATTAATTTCAAATGAGTTATTTAGGCCATTCAGCCTATTAACTTATGAGCAATGAATAGAATTATTGGATTTAGGGCTTAAGGATGACAGATTCAAATATTTTACCAAAGACTAGAGACAAGATTGGATGTTTCAGTAACAAAATAATCAACAGCAGTCTTCCAAACACACTGAGATGTTACACAAAACCAGCCGTCCTCTGCCTTTCCACCATTTCCAATTCCAATTTTCGCATCATATTGTTTGACCTCCTTTGCTTTTAGTTTTTCTACATTTTCTTCATTATATATCCTTCATGTTTCAAACCCCCACAGGGCCTTTCAAAAGTCCCGACCCTTCACCCCCACCCCCACGCCTTATTTCCACAGCTTGCTTCTGCTCCTCCCACCCCCTTTTCTTGTAATCACTCACCCTTTTCCTCCTGGGTCACTTCTTAAAATCAGCTTGTCCTTTTTTGCAAAGTTCTATTTTTTCACCATCCTGTCTTTTTTGTACCTTCTTCCCCATCTTCCCCAGTTTTTTTCCCTCCAACAGTTACCCTCCCTCTTAATTTGACTATGTTTTTTTTTTTCTATTAGGCACTCCCTTAGACACTCCTGTTTATTTACAATTTTCCCCCATTAATGCTACCTCACTTTGCATAAGTGCACACACTTCTCGATGCTCTTTTCTCATTTTCACTTTAGACAAATAGAAATGATCATACAAAACTTGCAAAAGAAAGACAGGAAAAGAAACCAAAACACAGAGAGAGAATGTGAGTGAAATAAGGGTGAGAAACTGGTGGAACATAGGGACAAAGGAAAGAGTGACTGAAAGCTGTTAAAGATTAACTTGGATGGAGAAAGCTGAAAATACAATGGCATGAAGACAAAAAGAAACAGTGAGGACCGTGTATACTTTTGTTACTAAAAATTAAACATGCTACAGAAAGTAGCAGCATGTGAGAGTCACATGCAGACAAATACAAAAATAGATGTTGTGCTGATGGACAAAAAAAATAGACTAAAGGCTTTTCTTTGAACACCAAGAATCACAAGAAGTATGAACATGTGAGACAACAGAAAGTTATCAAAAGTTACCAAAAGGCTTTTATCAGGCTTATCAAGCTACAGTTAACACTCACCGTCGGTTCTGCTAACATTTTTTTCCACTCTAGTTCTACAAACTATAACAGGTCAGTGGAGCTGAGCTTCTTTTATTCACATACTGCAAATATGGATCTGACAATTAAACATCCAAGGACTTTAAAGATTATGGCTTGTATTAGTATCTCTGTAATTTCCAAGTTTTGCCCAAAACCTTGGTCATATTTTGGTTTTTAAGAAGTGCTTTAACCTGTCAGAGATTCCTGATAAGCGGAGGTTTATTTTGAATGGCATGATTGTCAGAGTAATGCAAGAGGCTTTAACCGAACCTTTCGTCATCAAGCATTTCATATCAAATATGTGGGAAACTAACAGAAATTGTAAAAATCTCTTGGAAGTTGCTACTGAAAACTCATTCACATATTCAAAATTGCATATCCAGTAGATACAGAGCATATTTTTCACTCAGAGTCAGGTTTATGTTATCCTTACGATTGTAACTTCAATATTTAATCACCTTTTTACTTGCCAATTTCCTAACACATTGGAAAACACCCGTCTTGTAATGGAAGCACTCCTTCCTCCAGGACTGTCTAATTTTTCTCCATGCAATGAGAATATATCACACAAAATTTCTTTACATTGTAGCTTCACTGTTTTCATTTTTACCCCTCAGCCGTAAAAGGCCGATGGGGTATTGTCGTCACCCCAGCAGGCGGGCGGCGTGGACACCCAAGTTTGTGAATGCAATAACTCAAGAACAAGCTGACTTAGGAGTTTCAAATTGATACCACAGGTTTGTCCACTAGGAGGCTGAAGGATAGCACTGGAAGTTGCCAGTATTTCACTCCTTTTACTCATTATAGTATTTAGAGGAGTGTAATTATTGACACGGTCCCTGCCACCACAAGAAGCCAACAAACGCTAGCCTCTCCCTTGTCTTGAGGGTTTTTTTTGCAACTTCCACCATCTTTGTCAACAGCTGCGTTTACAGAAGCATTGAGTTCAAGTTCTCTGCAAAAAACTTTCTCAATCAGTGTCTTGTTTGTTTGTTTTTCATTTCTTGTTTTGATTAGTCATTTTGTTGGAAATCTTAAAAGAATCCAACACACTCATTTCCTGGTGAAGTGGTTCATTGGCCACAAGGTGATGCTGATCTTATCTTGCATGAAATGTAATGAAGTCAATCACCATGATGATGCATGCACATGTGCACTTTTCATCAGACTGATATACAAATATATATATATATAAATATACCAGGTTCGGGTGCTAGGTGTTAATCACTATCGTTGCTGTTTTCACCTTTAACAGCCAAGACAAATAAGATCTTTCAAAGCTGTCAATGCTTTTTACATAAATGTTCAAACTAACACCTCATCACATTTGTACAAAGTCATTCAAGATTAATGGGGCAGCTCTAACAGCAATGAGCTCATAGTGAACGAACATAATGATGTGAATTTATGTTGCTTAGTGGTTCAAATTGGTTAATATTTAGAGCGGTGTGTCTGATGTCAAGGCCACATGATCATAAATGTTTGATATCAGCACATGCAATGCTACAGATTTATATTTTCATTCTCCACGTCAGTATAGGTTTGCACCACCTTTGTCAGATTTAATCCGTAAAAAGTGCTGTTGTCACCATGACTATGATTTTACTAATATGCACACGTATGCACATACACACACACACACACGTACATGCGTGCACACACGTGCGAGTACACGCACACGTTCCACTAACCTCAGATTACTGACTTAATAAATCATTTAACAGCAACAGCCTACAGTTGACACGTCAGCAGTAGTTTGTCAGACAAGGGAACAACAAATTCCCACTACATTTTCACTTACATAAATGCCTATTATTAACAATACAACAATTATCAAATATATGTAGTCCGTGAAAACTTTTGCATTTTCATCTATAAATGTGCAACTCAAAAGGCTTTTACTGAAATACACCATGGCACATCTGAAGTGATCTAGGGTGAAGACCTTAAAGATGATCTTAATCTTAAATCTTACATCATGCAAACATTAAGTGCATCACAGTGTTCACACACAACAGAATTCTATCAATGATTTTATCATGCTCTTGTTCAGTTCCCACAAACCTTCTCAGATGTGACGTTACAAGCCAAAATTTAAATATACTTTGCAGATTAGATATAAAAACCCAAATACAAAAGACAAAGACAAGCATTATAGTGTGGTGTAAAATCTAAGAAGTGCATCTCTGGACAGGTTAGTGTTTCCCACACATAGACTTTATTTGGGTGTGTCAGACAAATGTATTTGACAGCTAATTTCTTTAAATGTTTTTTATTCATTTACTTAGTTTTTCCATTCAAGAGAACAACAATTCAAAATCACTTCACTACGGGAACATCACCTCTCTTAATTTGAAAAGTTCAGTCCCTGCTAACCAGCTAGCTCTGACATAATCCTGAGCTTCCAGTGCTATTTCAGTTTCACACATCAAACTCAAACCAAACTCACTGACTTTTGAGGCATGTGCCTTTTAAGTCTGTTAAGACCCATAAACTGTCACATGCACAGGGGTCTTTTGCAGGCATTTTAAGCTCATTATGTGCACTCTCGTTCTTTATCACTGTAACCCTACCTTATTAACGTCTCTCCTGACATTGTCCAAAGCTCCACTGTCCCTCAACCCACATGATACGGATGACAGCATCAAACATGCAACTGACTGAAAAATTTGCCAGCTTTCATAAAAAGATAGAATGGGGGTATATGATTCTGATAGACTGAACCACTGAACACTTCTTGATTTTCATTAATTTTTACAGCCTCTTGAAATCAGTCACTTGCCAGCATACGTCAACTGATTTGAGATTTTTGCCTACATCAGTCAAGATTAGATTACACTCAAGGCCACTAGCAGAGAAAATACACACAGAAATGTCTCTTGTCAAATCTCAACATTGTCCCTGTATACCAGTATATTTGCCACTCAGTGTCCCCGGGCTCTAAAACACAAGAGATTGCACCTCAGATATAGTTAAAAGTTAACAAGAACTGGCAACTGACACTTATAATAAAAAAAAAACCCCACTATTAATCTAACCTTGTACTGTCTCTATGGTCTGTGTGGGAGATTGATGTCACACTGTTTATCAACTGCTAATCAGTTCTGTCAAGGCTGAATATCCAATTTCAAACTCAAATAGTATATAATAACTTCATAGATAAGATTTTTTTCCCTCCATTCGGTATGGTTCCCTAAATGCTTTGTAAAGGTCTCTTTGTGAAAGAAATTCCATTCCAGGTTTTATCATCTCCCGGAGTTAAAAATCCTGGGTAAATTTCCAACTCTGAAACCAACCCAAAAAGGAAAGAACTACTTGTTATCAAAATCAAACCCCTCCAAGGCACACTGAAGCTGCCAGTAATCATCTTTTTATCCTCTTTCAACCTTTGTAAGACATCTAAGAGCCCTGTAAGTGTAGTGATTTACTCATTCACCTAACACAAGAAAGGTCCCCGGTACTGAGCAATCCACTGTAGCGACCCCTTGTGACTAAATGAGCGACCGAAAGAAGCGCGTAAGATTCACGCATACAGACGAAAAACGTCATTTCTCAATACTCTAACAATTAAATAGCAATAGGAAGCTAATGATCGCTGCACATGCACTTGTTTCTGGCGACGGTGAAATGACTACTTTTACCTTCCATATCGTCATAGTCGCCAGGTACAAAATTACAGTTTTCGCTGCACATTCTCCCGTTCATTGTCACAAATCGTGCAGTTACGGAGACGAAATGAAGCGGAGGAGAAAAGAAAGAAAGAAAAAGCGGAATCAAAGGACGAGAGAGAGAGACACAGAGACACAGAGAGAGAGAGAGCCGTTTAAGGGGAAGCAGCGCGCGATGCTTTCAGAGCGACAAACGGGCATCTCCGCCTTCTCGTCCCCACTTCCCATTTCTTTTTTAGTTCAGCAACGCAATTATTCGAAACAGAGTCAATAAAATAAACCTAAATTATCAAAAATATAACTTCTCATTTGGTTTAAATAATGTGGATATCCATGGACTTAAGAATAAAGCGATATATATATAGAGAGAGAGAGGGAGAGAGAGAGAGACAAAGACTGTAAGACTCGCGTAGGCTATAAAAGCAAATAACCAGATAACAGAACTAAATCCGCTGCTCGTCATCCTGAACAAAGACGATT
>VVHJ01003308.1:0-13389 GCA_015107715.1 Tylochromis polylepis | reverse complement strand
TGAGCTCAGACCTTTGAACAAATGTCTCTGTTGTCAAGCCAGGGCCTTGTTCCTCTGATGAAATGGGAACTTTGTGTGTGTGTGTGTGTGTGTGTGTGTAAGTACATGTGTGTTCATTAACACTATCAGCCTGTGTGTCTCTGAACCCTGGTGTGCCACTTGATGCCAACCACCCCCTATTCATCTTCCAGCACACACACTGAGCACATGCAGAGCATACACGCCAGGACACATTCATTTGAACGTACGGGTATATAGAAAGGAAGCGAATCAGGCTGCCGCTCATTTCACTGACACGACAACCTGTTGTAATTTGCAGATAAATTAACACATGGAAGAGAAAGAGAAGGAAGGGGAAAAGAAAGACCAGGTGGTTTTGAAGACCGTGTGTCCACGGGAGAGTTTGCCCACCGTGACTAAGCCAGTTTTGGAGGATTTTATTTTTCAACTTTGCTGTCACACCTCAGCCCACAAATTAGAGACATTTAATGCATGACGGAAATCATCTTTAACAAACTGAATTCTCAAACCCCAAGAAATCCACTCAATCATCATTGTCACTGATTTTTTTTTTTTTTTTGCTCTCACCTCATTATTGTCTGAAGACTTGCTGATAGACAGCGTGTTTAAAGTGTGCATATCATGAATAGGTCTCTTTTAAAAAGAACCACAATGAAAGTGGAGGTACCTAAAAGCATGCTTTTCTGAACGGTGATTTTGCTTCAGGTAAAAACTGTGAGATGCAGAGGAGGAGCGTGGACGGCACTCATTGGAGACAGCAGAAGTGGCTGTTCATGCCGTGGCAAACCCCGTGGCTCCTCTGATTCTTAACCAGCAACTGCGAACAATGCAGAGGATTTTCCCCATTGTTTTCCCTCTCCTTCATAGACTGAGTGTGTAAATGTGATTAGTTCACAATCTAAACTAGTACACATAACTTTCTTTAAGTTCAAGCATAAAAGTGGCCCAATTTTAAGACAAAGTACTCATCCAGATTTGAAGTCAAAAGGCAGCGTCAGTATTTATAACTGTTAAAATATCACTGTTGGCTGATTTAAAAAAATAAAATCCCACTTCAGTCAAACGAGCTCTTCAGGCTGTTACTACGTGCACACAGTAACGAGAATCAGTAGCAAAGCCAATCAGAATGTCAGGGTAGCTCGACATTTATCTTAGCTCCTCCTGAAAACTTGTTCCAATAATTAATGCCAGGGCAGCAGCTAAATGTCAATTTGTGCACCCACACCCAATGGGTTCCTTCCATGCACCCCAATTTGAGAGGCAGCTTCTTTCTTCCTCAGAGATAGGGTACAGTCTCCTGGAATTGGACTCGCTGCCGTGATAGCGTGGAGCTCATTACCGGCCTCATTTATCATCTCCTCTGTCCGTTCTCTCCTCCCACTCTTTCTCGTTCTCTCTCTTTTCCTCAGCTCAATGAGTTGTTCAGGAAGTCGGCGGTGCACAAAGACTTTATGAGCGTTCGTGTCCGTAACCTGGCGCCCAGCAACTCCATCCTGGCCTATGTCGAGGCTCACTTCAAACCAGGTGAGAAATCCTTATAGAGAGATACATGAGCTTTATGCATTTGGCTTTGAGCAAGGAGGGTGTGTCAGACATGAATACATTTTTAGTGGTAAAAAAATTGTCAATAGACGTGCCACGATTTTCTTGCTTTCTGAAATTTGCACAGCACATCCATTAAACCAAAATCTAATGAATTGGGTGTTCTCTAAATATCATCACGATCATGTTAGAATACTTTTCTTGGATCTTGGTTCATATGCAGCAGCTGCTTCTTTAAACTACCACACAGAACATCAGCTTCCTCCCCTCCTTTTTATTTTTATTCTATAGTTTTATGAGCCTCGTTTAGTGTCCTTGATACCCTTCGAGTGGGTTATCGGGTGCCGTTATGTGCCGCTCCTCCATGGCCTGTAAAGCAAACATCTGCGGCGAACATTATGAGACCGATTCATCTGGAAAAAAGCCGGACAATCAACGGCTGGAGGACAAGTGGTCCACTGAGACCTTCCCAACTGTCATACATAGGGCTGTTTGATATATCCATTTTAACATTTAAGGAGCTCAAGTCTTGTATTTGCTTTGGAGTGGTCCTCGGAGGCCTTGCTCTAAATGCTTTTGTTTGCTTGTTATGTTGCTCTTGTTTGTTGTAGATACCAGATACACCGTGGAGGACATCGTAGGAGCCCTGCTGAAACAGTTAAAGGCCTCCAAAGACACCAGCATCTCTGTGAAGAAGCCGGAGGATGAGAATATTCGCTTCACCAATTATGGTAATACAGTGTGGACTTAACAGGAGTGTGTAGGGATTAATAAAATGAAAGGGAGTTTTAAGTTATTCATGAGGTAGTTTATCAAAGGTTTTACAGGTCCTGAATAGAAAGTCTCAGAACCGCAGGCTCAACATACTTTAATGTCCTTTTTATTTCCTTTTTCCAAATCCCATTGTTCTGTTGACAGGCCTGTCCTCCATCCCCATCTTCACCACCACCACCACTACCACCACAGCATCGGTCACCACAGCTGCTCCCACCACCTCGACCAGGCCTCCTACGACTTCCCCCTACATCACCCGTCGGCCGTCAGGCACCACCCGCAGGCCCTTCAGCGGCAGACATAAATCGATTCTGGTTACCTCGCCTCTCACCACAACTGCCCTGCCTCCAGCCACTACCGTTGCCCACTTCACAACCAGGCCTTACCACAAGGTGCTGCAGAAGCCCTGCGACTCCCACCCCTGCCTCCACGGAGGCACCTGCGAGGAAAACGGCAGTGACTTCAACTGCAAGTGCCCTGCGGGCCGCGGAGGGACTGTGTGCGAGAAGGGTGGGTCAGCTTGGAGAGTTTTCATTTTCTTTAGGAACTGTATATTTTGCCATATTTCTGATTACTCTTAAATCAAAAGTTTCAAAGCCTGGGCTTATTTCAGACTCATCTAAGAAAATGAGCTCAGACAGACTTTCCCTGTAATTTGCTACTTTGCAATTAGCAATTTCAAAGAACCCACCAAAGGCTAACGGTTACAGAGATTTTGCAGCAACTAAGTGGGTTTTAGGCACTCCACTTTCCATTGTGCCAATCATGCTTTTTAGCTGTTTTATAATCACTACTAACCACATCTTCAAGTGCTTTTATGTATTTATAAAGTAGCAGAAACACACCATTATAATAAAAAAAAAAAAACCCTCAAATATTAGCGAAACGCTTGATCTAACAAAACATTTATTTTAAAGCGAAAAAAAGAAATACATTCCCCCCGTCATGCTTTGGTTTAGCGTGGTTGTAGCGCGTGCAAGGTGACACCTTAATTGGCAGTGGGAGTAATGACTTTCAGTTAGCTTTGAAATATGTAAATGAAATGTTATGTGGCCACAGATGTGGATTTATTGGATCGTATAAAGCTCAACGGTTTATCAGCGAGCAATCACAGCACTGTACAGAGTGTCAGTTTTATGGTCGGTGTTGAAGAAAAAAGAAAAACCTTGGAAATAAAGAGCTGAGGTGTGATTGAGTCTCTCCTCGGCTGCTGCACTTCAAGCTCATCTCGAGTGATACAGACAGGTCCAACATCTCAGAAATGAGCAATCACTGAGCCGTGCACCAAAGGCAACACAAAATCCAGCCGAGGCCGCCGAGAAAACCATAAACCTAGGAGAACTTTTTAGAGAAGCGCAGCTCCTTCCTTTCTTCCCTCTTACTCTACTCTGGGAATTTTCTGGAATGGGGAGCGACCTCACGCAGCTGCGTCTTAAGATAATTGACACTAATTGCTTTGATGGGGATTAGCTGGTGAGAATCAGTGTGGATCTTTGCGTTAGAGTGTTTAAATGAAATCATGCACACATACACACAAAACTGCACAACCAACCTCCCCGAGATCAATCAAGTCATTAGAACAGCGAGAGCTCATCAGATGCCGTTCTCCTCAGAGAGACGGACAGGAAGACAGATGGACGGTGAAAAAAAAGGAGCCCAGGAGAGAAAATGCATGATAATAATCAGAATTGTCAAGTAGATTAAAAAAAAAAAGCAAACAAACGTTTCCTGGGTGTGTACGCGTGTGAGACTGTGCACGATGGCTCCTCTTTCTGCACCTTCTGCTTTTGATAAACCTATCAAGCCTTTGGTGAAAACATCAATCCTGTAAAATAAACAGAATTCTTCTCATTTTCTCACACGCCACCGCCGCTCACACCTAATTATGTGCATAAAACCTCTCTCACACCGCGATTACGTAAATCACATAATAATGATGAGAATGCCTTGTTGTCATCTTTCCTCCACAGTGATCAAGTACTACATCCCGTCATTTGGAGGCCAGTCCTACTTGGCCTTCCAAACCATGAGCGCGTACCACACTGTCCGCATCGCCATGGAGTTCAGAGCCTCTGAGATGGACGGCATCCTGCTCTACAACGGCCAGGATCGCAAGAAGGACTTCATCTCTCTCGCTCTGGTCAACGGCAAGGTGGAGCTCAGGTGAACGTCGGCTGATTTAAGAGGGACCTTGTCGGCTCGTGGTCCTGATGTTTTGTTTTTTGTTTGTTTTATGATTGACTTCAATAGGCTTTTAACTTTCCCGTCCATGGTGGCAAAAATAAGATGAAATTTTAATGATCAACACTATGAAACCGGGTCATTGCAGCAGCAGCTGACAACAGATGCAGATAAGAATAAAACAAAGAGACGGCACTAAAGATAATGAGGCAAATAATTACAGTGAGTAAACGGAAAAGAAAACGCTACAGTTCACATGATTACAGGTGGAAGGAATATATACTCAGGAATATATGCTGGATGTCCCACATGCACATTTTTATATATTATCTTTAATCACACAGATAAACAAAGGAAAAATCCAAGCTGTATTTACAAAACGTGGTGTTTGTATTTACAGATGGATCAAATGAGAAAGAAATGCATTTAGAAAATTCAACTTAGATGCTTAGATGGAGTAGTAAAAGTGTGCTTCTGTACATATTGTCAACATTGGATTGATGAGAATCACCTTTTTTTGGTGGGGGGGCACTATCACTCTAGGACCAAAGCAAAAATGAAAAGAATAGATAAAATGTAGTCAAACGAATAATGTTGGGGGGGTTTTTTCACCATCCCTTCCTGGTAACCATCTAGAGCTTTTATCCCATCCGTGCCCTCGGTTTGTAAGGGGCAGAGCTGGAGTATATTTGTATGCTTAAAGTCGAGCCGGGTCACCATTAGGAAATTGATTCTGATGTAAAACCACGGTTGTGCCCCCTTAACATGCACACTGGAGCTTGATGTGGGCAAAATATCCAATATTACATTTTAGACTGAAGCTGACAGTAACTACAGGTCTTATCTAGTCTCTTGAGAGACGACACTTTTCCTGCCAGAAACCTGCAGAAACACTAGCACTAATCTCTTCTCTGTGGCGGAGATGTATGAATAAAAAATCATTTGGGGAAGGGAACGTCTTCTGAAGAGACAAGAATGAGCTAATTAGAGATGCTGCACTGGATCTGCTTCGGACCTTTTTATTTCTAATGTTGTCAGTTTCCCTTGTCTTTCTGGTTCTCACAGTTCACCCTGACCCCTGCAAGGTCTTTCAGTTTCTCCCAACCTGGCCAGGTTAGATTGCTCTATTCAGGGTAAAATCAATAGCAAACTAAAGGAGATCATTAGTCACTTGTGCTTTCAAATAGAGCTCTGCCTCAATTCTAGAAATACAGCTGTGAGATTACCACCCACAGCTCTGCAAATCCAAGACGTGGGGAGAAGAACTAATTATTTGTGGCAGATAATTGCTCTCAGGTTGCGATAATGCTACCATATGTGTGGGTGCACATACACGACAGCTCTTTTCTGTGATGATACGGCCTTTTTTCTCAACAAAACCTCATTAGAAAAAAGGTTGAATTAAGAACGAGGATGTGAGAGACACTTTTTTAAGTGAGTAGCTCCTTCATTCCAGTCACATGCTCCAGTCTGAAATTCCAAATAAGCGCCCTTGTATCTTCTTTCTTTCCTCCATCTCTATCTTGTTGAGCAATATGAGCAGATTTCCTGTAGTCATTAGAAGCTGTTTAATAAAGAAGAAGGATATTCTGAAAAATAAAATTCCAGAAATAGAGGGATTTTTTTTTTTTGGTAAAGTTAAGTGTCTAACTTATTCTATATCATTCCTTTTCAGGTTCAACACAGGTTCGGGCACAGGCACGGCCCTCAGCAAAGTTCAAATCAGTCAAGGCCGGTGGCATCAGCTGGTGGTGACCCGCAACCGCCGAAACGCCATGCTGAGCGTGGACAGCGAACCACACATCGAGGGTGAGAGCCCACGGGGCACAGATGGCCTCAACCTCGACACCAACCTGTTCATTGGAGGAGTGCCTGAGGACATCAAGCAAGAGTAAGACCTTGGGTTTACAGTTACAGTTACACCGTTGTGTTAATAGTGAGTGCAAGCAGTGCGGCAGACACAAAGTCCATCATCTGAGGCTCATTTTAATATTCATTCTACAGCTTTTATATATTCAGTATCCCGCTAATTCCAAGCGGCGCCAATCAAGTTTTCTGTTTATGCTAATTTTGCTGATTTGACATTTTTTATTCAGTGTAGAGTTAACTACTGTTAATCCCACTTCAGTGGCCCGTAACCTAGCCGGAGACCTTTGAGGGAAAAATTAGCCATGTGCAGCTTTTTGATAAATCGACTGCCTTTATTTGTATT
Organism: Tylochromis polylepis; assembly: GCA_015107715.1. Lineage (NCBI taxonomy): Eukaryota > Metazoa > Chordata > Actinopteri > Cichliformes > Cichlidae > Tylochromis > Tylochromis polylepis. Next base: position 6,659 of record VVHJ01003308.1, on the reverse strand, counting down.
CATTTGGTACCCTCCATTAAGTCATATGAGGATAGCTGCCTAGAGTGGTTTCATACAGCACGGCCCCATCTTCCATTTGTTTTTTCCCCATCTGCTGCTTGTTCATCCATTGGTCTTAATAGAAATGCACTACAGAGTAGGAGGAGCACAATATGGGAATATATATTAAAAAAACCCTGCTTTGATGGCAAAAAAACCCAACAATTCTTCATTTTATAAAATTAGCACATACGTTTAAGTCATAAATCTGCTGTAAAGTTGGGAATTTTAACACAGGAATCTGCTTTTAGTACAGTTTCAATCGGCAGTTCAAGGAACTGCAGTTTTTGGCACTTTGGGGTTTATTTTGTTTGCCTCATTTTTCAGCCACAGAGCTTGCTGCTAGCTGAGGACACGGACAGTAGGCATCAAATCAGTGTATCAGAGTCATTAGTTGCTAGCCTATGGACTCACACTCAAAATATCTGTCTCCTACTCAACGCTAGTAATATTGTTTTAGTTAACATTGTGTTGATGGCAGGTGTTTTAACCTGGTGAATATTTGTAATGGGGAATTTATACAATTAATGTACAACCCTAATTCCAAAAAAGTTGGAACACTGTAAAATATAAAGAAAAACAATGTAAAACACAGGAAACGTTTTACTGTTTAATGAAAAATCTTGCTCATTTGTCTTAGAACAATTTGATCGCAGCAACATGTCTCAATAAAGTTGGAACAGGGGCAGCTGGAAAAGTAAGTGGTACTAAAAAGAAACAGCTGGAGGAAAAATTTTGCAACTAATTAGGTTAATCATGTCACAGGTCGGTAACGTGATTGGGTTTAAAAAGGGAGTCTTAGAGGGGCATAGTGTATTGAAGTCACTGGACAGGCTCAGGAACACTTACACAAATCACTGTTTCTGAGCTTTAACCACACAAATGCTGGTTGAAGCTCTACCATGCAGAGAAGAAGCCATATGTGAACATGATCGGGAATCGCTGTTGTCTTCTCTGGGTCAAAGCTTTAAAATGGACTGAGGCAAAATGGAAAACTGTCCTGTGCTCAGCCGAATTGAAATTTGACATTCTTTTTGGAAAACATGGACGCTGTGTCCACCAGGCTAAAGAGGAGATGGTATGGAGGTCCATTAGTGGGACACGTTGCTGTCATCACAATCAAAATGACCATAGTTTTAATTAAAATGGTACATTTTAACGTCACATTTTCCTGTGAATAAAATATGAGGTAAATATGAGAAAGTGATATAAATAAAATATGAGATTTGAGATTTTAAAAAAAAAGTTTTTGTGAGATTTGCAAATTGTGTTTTTATTTGCACACTTATTGTACACAGTCTCCTGACTTTTTTTGGAATTGGGTTGTAATAACGCCATTAATGTGAATTATTTTGGCCAAAGTAATTTTGTGATATGATATTGTGACATCCCTGGTACAAAGTCGGTGTCAGTAATAGTAGTGATTAACCAGTTAATTTGATTTTGATCAGAAGTGATCAGATGTTCAAGAAAAAAAGGTCAACAACTGAGGTGAATTTAAAAAATTCTTCTTCTAGCACTTCCTTTGTGGAAATACAATGAAGTGTATTGCTGCATTAATAATACTTCATAGAGTATGGCATGTCTTCACCGCAGGTTCAGTCTAATTCAGTTAGATTTTGTAGTGTAACTTTTTTTTTCCCTCTCTGTCTTCAGTGTGAAGGAGAGGACAGGGTTGGCAGTGGGTCTGGTGGGCTGCATCCGCATGTTAGATGTCAACAACCGGAATCTCAACCTGCAGGAGAACGGTGGCGAAAGTCTGTATGGCAGTGGGGTGGGTGAATGCGGCAACAACCCCTGCCAGCCAAATCCCTGCAAGAATGGCGGCGCTTGCCAGATCAAGGAGGCCGAGATGTTCCACTGCAAGTGCAGCAAAGGATTCTGGGGTAAGATGCTGAGATTTTCAGCAGATTTTCCTAATAGTTATGGACAGTCGTGGAGTTCTGAGAAGTTGGTTCCAGTATAAGTGCGGGGAAATAAGTAGAAAATACGCCTTATTTATATGTAATTTTCAAACTTTCCTAACACCTTGTAGTTAAAATTCTGCTAATACATCTCAGTGTTGCCTTCTCCACAGGGATTCACTGTGGTCATGCCTGACTCACAAATCCTAAGTAAGCTTGACAGGCTAATTTGACAGTGTAACTCATGCCCCCAGCAGCAGCGCTGGAAGTCATTTTGTAAACACCGACACTATCAAATCTGTGTGTCCAACACAGAAAAGGGAGTTTAAATGTTGACGCAGTGCAAGGAACATGAAAAACTTTGAACAAATTCTCTGTGATTGGCCTTTGGCCTATCTCTCCTTCCACTGTTCCCTTCCTCTTCTTTTTCTCCCTCCAGCAGATGGCAACTAACAAGCAGCTGAGAGAGAGAATATAGTTAAGAGCAGACACCAGCAGGGCCTAGCCAAGCGTGCCCCTCGCTGGTTATACTGCAGCTTACTGCAGAAAGTTTCACACAAGAAGGAATTTAATTGTCAGATCTAACTTTTATGCTCGAATAGTAAAGGATTTTACCCACCAATGGGGGCAGGTTAATGGTTATTGAAACAACCTGTCGGCCGTGGTTTAAAACCCATTTTTCTTGAACGTACAATGTGGATCAATAAAATATCACAGTGTATTACTATTGCCTTTAGGTTTTTGTTGGTGCTGAGAAGCTTAAGAAGACATGTAAATCTGAAGAATCACTGCTGTGATAGAAGTTATGGTAGCAACACAGTGCAAAATTAATAGTGATAATGAGAATTGGAACGATGCCTGCACCCTCAGATTAAAGTTAATTTTGTCACGATGTCAATTTAAAAGTGGCTGAGATTGGCTATCTCGAAGGAACGGGACAGATCAGAGAAAGAGAGAAGACAGAACAAATGGGCGGGAAGAGTTGTAGTTAGAGGGAGGGCATGTCAGGACAGCTGGATGAATGCGAGAGGTGAGAGAGTAATAGAGTTAAAAAGATGGGAGAGGAAGAATAGATGTGAAAAAGAGCCGTGGTGGCGAGGAGCTAAGAGTGGAGGATAAAACACAGCTTCCAAACGCGGGAGTGAGGAAAACGGGGGAACCCAGTGAGCTCAGCGGGGATGGGGTTCATTAAAGCACTCGCCTCACCACAGGCTCTGACTGCTAAAGTAATGACGGGTGAATTCAGATGGGCTGTGGCAGAGGGCAAAACCATCATCCACCAGACGCCTGCTAGCCTTTCCCACAGTCGGCGTTGGCCTAGAAACATGGCCGCATGGCAGGAAGGCTCTCCACTGTTTAATCTGGACGTGTAATATTTCTAAATCCTATTAGAAAATGACCTCTATTACAGAGGAAATCCTCATACCCCCGCTTCTCTCTCCTTTTTCTGTCTTCCCCTCATTTCAAATGGAATACAAAAGAGACAGTGGTTGAATATGTTGGCACTTGTTGCAGGTTTCCTTGGTGGTTTTCTTCTGACATTTTTCTGCCTACATCCAGGTCTAACGTGTGCCGATGTCCATGACCCGTGCAACCCCACCAGGTGCCATCCATCTTCCCAGTGCCAGGCACAGCCCGAGGGAGGCTACAAATGCGAGTGCCCCATGGGACGTGAAGGAAGACACTGCGAGAACGGTAATCTCTCCCGAACACCGAGTTTTGGTCTGGAGTCTGCTGAGTGGCACCTTCCTCCATGCCTATTTTCCCTCTTCTGTGACATTTCCTTTCCTGCTGAATCGAAAAGGGAGATCAAATGCAGAAGAGGGGGGTGTAAAAGCCTTCAGGGTGGAAGGGAAAGGGAGGGTTGGTGGCATACAGAACTGAGGTAGATGATTGGCCCCGTCGGGCCATTCACCACATCGACTCTGCTACGCTTGTTAGTGGGTAAGCTGCAGCCTCCCTCCCTGCCTTTCCGCCCACAGGTGTTGTGTTCAAACATGTTTGTTGGTACTTAGTTTCACATGGCAGAACCAGGCCGCTGCTGGGAAAAAGACCGGAGCACAGCTCAGCTGCTTTTGAAGTTCATCATTAGCACTTTGGGCGGTGTGGCATTCTGAAGTCTACTCATGTTTATCCCTCCCTTCCTTTGTAGATGTTGTCATGAATGCTTGCAGAAGTTGACTTCTGCAAGTGCGAATTAAAAAGAATATATTCTGATGCAAATCCTGAACAAAAGAGAAACACGCAACGTTGTAACCCTGGGAATTTGGGAAAAAAACTGATGGGAATAGCCTCCTTCTCCTTCGCCTCGAGTCCAAGTTAGCAGGTGATTAAAATAAATTGAGGTGAACCAAAATCAATGCCATGTGAGCGGGAGCGTCTCCCATTCCAAAAGGCTATTTTTTCACACGAATCAATGAGATGACTAATCGCATCAGTCCTTCCTGCCCGCGGTGATTAATGGGAGCGTCAGTCAGCCAGAGTGTCAGCCCCAGAGAGGAGCTCAGAGATAAGGCAGCAGCCAGGCGGATGTCCCCTCTGAGGGCTGCACTGAGAACAGTTAAAAAGACAGGTAGCTTAGAGCGCTCTCATCAGAAGCCTGAAGGTGAATTGGTCGTAATATGAAGTGTTTGTATCTTAGCATGTGTGTGTGTGTGCGCGCATTCAGTTGAGCTGTGGTTTCCATTTCAATTCCACCAGGGGTTTGTCAGTATAGCTCGCTGCTATAATATTCGCAGTCAAGGACTTTTCTCAAGGGTGTTCCTGTAGTACTGAATGGCCTACTTTACTCAATGCTTTTACCCTGTCATTGTGTAAATCATTACAATTTAGTGATGGAAGCACGATCATTAGGATTGAGGCAGTACACACACACAGACCAAAAAAAAGGGCTTCACATTTAGCATGTCAGTTACATTAAGCTAGGTCTGCGTGTGAGATTTTCTTTTTTGTGTATTCAAGCTGCTTGTTGCTGTTTCTTTTTTTTTTTATACTGTGGATTTATTAGAAGTACTTATTTGGTATCATTACTCCACCATAAACAAAATTACCACAGAGCTTGCTACTGACTTTAGCAATAGAAGCAACCGCTCGCTAAATGCTGCTTCTACTTTAAAGACCAAAGACGAACTGTGGAAACTTTAACTTGACGAAATTTTCTTAGTCGTCAAACTCAGTCACCCACGCATCATGCAGCTTTCCTGGTCATCCACCTTCTTCTAATGCCTTGCCCTCTGCTCACCTATTGATCGCTGTGCTTTCAGTTCAAGCGCAAGGTGAAAAATAAGAAAAACCCTCCAGACTCGCTCTATAGGAAACTACATTCTGAGAAGCTCTTACAGAGTTCACTTCAGTGCAGGATTCCTTGTTGCGTGCACCAAACTCTTTTTCCGTCTCCTCCATGGTGCGTGCCGTCATCATCATTAGCAGTCTTCTGCACAATAGCTAATTAGCTTTCTCTTCTCTGTCTGCCTTCCCCATCCTGACTAATCCCAGCCAATTATGAGTAAAAGCTTTCTTGCCGGCTACATAGATAGGTATGTGTATATGTGTGAGCATCTAGCGTGGCACATTCCTCTCAGTGATTGTAGCTTTTGCAAGCAACACCATAAACACATACTCCCACAGTGACACTTGAATGATTTTTAATGTCAAGCTACTTGTTAGCGGGATGGCGCAGTGCCTGTCCTAATCACTCCACACAGCCAAAAGACAGGACAGCCAGATGCAGACCCTGTAGCAAAGACATGAATTTGTAAAAAGGCCTGCCAAAATACAATAGCCACATTATTTCATAGGTCCCAGGCTGTGGTGTTAAACTCCGCACGTCTCCAAAGGTCCTTTGTTATACAGTGGCGGGCTGTGTAATCAGTCTGACATAAGGGTTTTTTTATTTTTTTGTTTGAATTTCCATCAGGAGAAAGTCTTAATCCCAAAAGCTATAAAAACACAAATCCATCTCTCTCCTTAATGCTGACAGGCTCTTCAAAGATGTACCGACTATCCCTGAATTTCAATTTTGTCAGCAACAAAAACGACACCTGCGGTTGAATACTGTCTCTTTGTTTTTTTTCCCAGTGGTTGAGAGGCGAGGGGCTTACATGCCACTGTTCAACGGAGACTCTTACCTGGAGCTGAAGGGGCTACATCTGTACGGACATGATCTGCGGTAAGTCCCGTGCCTCAGTGTGAAACCCACACAGTCAAGTCTGGCATGTATTACCGAACACTGGATACCACGTAGGTTTCATAGGCTGAGCTTGTTCTGTGCCTAAGGCAAAACACCCTTCTTTAAGCCTGGACTGAACTGACAATGACAGAAACAAGTAATGTTGTCTAAGCCTGAGCATGTAGAACATACAATGTCTTTATATACTGGAGAAAGAGTGCCGATGCACGAGAAACAGGAAAACATCCACGAGATGTTTCTAGGAGATCCTTTTACACTCATGCATGTATTTTGCTTCTGTTACATCTGCAGTCAAAAGGTAAGCATGACAGTGGTTTTCATGGCCAACGACTCCAATGGTTTAATCTTTTACAATGGCCAAAAATCGGATGGAAGAGGAGACTTCATCTCGCTGTCCTTGAGTGGTGGATTCCTGGAGTTTCGCTACGACCTGGGGAAGGGACCCGCCACCATAAGGTTACTATGACTTGAGAATTTAAGAGGGTTTAGGTTATCAAATAAGAAAACAGAGAAATATAAAACTCTGT
>VVHJ01003307.1:13442-29369 GCA_015107715.1 Tylochromis polylepis | reverse complement strand
ATCAGCTAACCAATCACGAGTCTCCCTACCGACCAATCAGGAGACAGGCAGGCTGTTCTTCCTGTTTGGCCGAGGGATTCATTATCGGGTGAGTAATAAAATCCAAAAAGTAGAAATATATTTGTAAAAACCTAGAATTTTCCATAGTGAAGAAACACTTCTGCTTTTAGGAGTGTTTGATTTTCATTTTTTCCACCGGAAGAGTGGGCACCGGTGTGGATTATCTTTTATTGTGTAGATTTCTGCCCGATGTGTGTGTGTCTGTGTGTGTGTGTGTGTGTGTGTGTGTGCGTGTGTGAGAGCTGCGACCAGTTAACGTTAGCCACACTGAACTGCTAGCAGCCAGGTTAGCTTGAAAATCGGCGTTATTGTGGGGAAAATATTCATTATAATTCATGCTAATAAACATATGTTGTACACTACTTAAAGCTTCTAATTCTGCACAGATTTCTCCCCACGGAATTGGTCGCTAACGGATAAACACGTTTTTATTCTGAGAGTCAGTTGCACGGACACAGATCATGGGAGGGATCAAACAAGAGCAGAGTGATGCATCACAGCAGCCTAAAGCTTCACAGACAGCGGATCAACCCCCAGAAGAGGTGAGCAGGGCTGCAGCTGACCAAAGTGGACTGGATTTCATTCAGTCAATTTAATTTTAATCTTTTAATTGGGAAAATAAGGGTGTTCATATTTGGTTAAATATTTTGCTTCAGCAGGTAAAACTCAGGTTAAAAAAAAGTTTTCGGACTCCGTGGAGAGTCCTGAAGCTAAATAAACCTGTGACTCATTAGTTTGTAAAGCCAGCGTGAGCAGCAGGGTCTTGATGGAGTGCTTTTCTGTGTCTCTTCCATCACTTGTTTTTGCACACTCTTGAGATGTGAGCTTTGACTGGGCCATTGCAGCACCGTGCTTCTTTTTTCAGCCATTCTGTTGGAGGTTTGCTGCTGTGCTTGGGATCATTGTCCTTTTGCATGACCCAGTTTAATATACAGAGTCCATGGTTGACTCAGTGACTGCAAAACAAGCCCAAATCATTACCCTTCCTCTGCCATGCTTTACAGATGTTTTGAGGTGTTTGTGCTGATATGCTGTGTTTGGTTTTCACCAAATGTGTTGTTTTGTTTTGTGGACAAACATCTCCACCTGGGTCTCATTGGTCCAAACGGCGTCGTTCCAGAAGTCTTGTGGTTTGTTCAGATCTAGCTTTGCAAACCTGAGCTCTGCTGCCATGTTCTCTTTTAGAGACGGCTTTACAAAGAAGCCACACTTGTTCAGTCGTTTTCTAACTGCGCTGTCATGAACTTTAGTATTTAACATGCTAACAAAGGCTGGACAACTCTGAGATATAACTCTTGGGTTTTTTGCAGTTTTTTCAAGTATTGCACGATCTGACCTCAGTGAATTTTTCCTTCCACTCCTGGGAAGATTGTGAGATTGTGTTAACACATACTTGAATACTCTGGAATAGAAAACTGCCAGAACTTTTGCTATTTCAGAGGTGCTTACACATGCTGATGATCAATTTATCAAGTACATTTAATTAGGAGCACCTGACTGATACTTACCCTGTGAAAGCTTTCTTTTTGACGTGACTGTGTATTGTTACTACAGTGTACCATCACAGGTTGATAATAATAATAACTGAGTATTCTATGATTTTAAATTAAAAGTGATTCACACTTAAAAAACATCTGTCCAGTCCCTCCTTACTTCATAAACTAAAAATATTACAGGAGGGGATAAAATGTGAGATATTTAGGCAGGTAAGTTTGACTTAGCATGCATGGTCTGCAATGGCCATGCAATTCTAAATGCTAAAATGAAATCATAGAGCCTAAATAATAAAGATAGTCAACAAATGGGACAAAACTGATGGAAAAGAAATGTTAAACAAGTTAATGCAGATGTTAGTAATTATGATGATACAGCTAACACATCTGTAAAATCATTGGGACTAAAACCACTCATGAAGGAAAGATTGCAAAGAAATGGGAATAGTAGAATTTTAAAAGTGTTAGTTGGATAAAGCAGTCTTCAATATATTAATATTTAATAGACCGAACAATAAATAGACAATCGGCAGTGGATCTTAGCTGATTATGAAGGCAGTCACTAGCTGCATCAGGGTTTGTCTCCTGATTGAGGAGGAGTTATATTAGACTGTCCCTGGCTTTCTGAAACTGTTGTTTCCATCCATCTCCAGCCCAAGAAGAGAGGCTGGCCAAAGGGAAAGAAAAGGAAGAAGGTGCTGCCAAATGGTCCCAAGGCACCTGTTACAGGATATGTGCGCTTTCTGAATGAACGGCGAGAACACATGCGAGCCAGATACCCTGACTTACCTTTCCCAGAAATCACCAAGAGACTCGGAGCAGAGTGGACACGATTAGCGCCGATGGACAAACAGGTAGCTTTCAAAAGTATCCCATACATGTGCAGATTATTCAATATAACACAAAATAACTTTATCAGTTGGATATTTAGTGATGTTTTGCAGAGGGTGTTGTTGTATTTGAACATATTTCGTATCCCAATAGCGCTATCTGGATGAGGCGGAACGAGAGAAAATGCAGTATGCCCAGGAACTGAAGGAATATCAGCAGACTGAGGCCTATCAGATCACCAGTGCTAAAATACAAGACAAGAGGATCAAAAAAGGTAACAACTAGCCTCTGCTTACTGGTTTAGAGTTACTCTTTCTTATGTGAGCTGTGTGTAATGCACATACATTTTTTTTTTTCAGAAGACACACCATCTGCAGTCATCGGCACTAGTTCAGGATCCTCCTTAACAAAGGTAGGTGACACTAATCAGTTATTACCGTGTTTTCTTCAGTGTCACTTTCCCCTAAGTTTCAAACAGCTAAATTGTCCATTTGCTGACTCTTTCTGTTTTAGGCTTCTGACCTCTCAAACAGATTTGACATTCCTATTTTCACTGAAGAGTTCCTCGATCAGAACAAAGGTAACAGAGGAACTGACAGCACCAAAAGTGTCTGCCTGATTAATAGTGTTAAGACAGAACTGTGCCGTTGCTCTGTTAGGTAATCGGATATTCTCGCATAAACTTCCAACCCCGTCAAACTCTTTTTATTTTTATTCTCTGCGTTCAGCTCGAGAGGCAGAGTTGCGACGCCTCCGTAAGGCCAACATCGAGTTTGAGGAGCAGAACGCAGTGCTGCAGCGGCACATTAAGGACATGTACAATGCTAAAGAGCGCCTAGAGGCTGAACTGGGGCAAGATGAGAAGCGTACCCAGGCTCTCCAGCAACACTTGATGGCCATTAAACACACACTGGTCAACAGTCTCTCATCGGTGCCCTTGCCAGGTCAGCATTGTTTGGGTCAGATTCATGAAAGGAAATGCAGTAGGAGGGTAAAGTATTAGATAAAGCTGCTGTTATTGAATCTCTCTTTTTTCCTGACTTATGAACATGTGGCTATAGCAACAGCAAGGTTTAGTTTATACATATTAGAGTCTCGTATGAAATTATCCAAATTAAACGTTTGCAGTTCTGTATTTATTCTGAACAGGTACCGGGGAGACAGCATCTCTTGGAAATCTGGACTCATATCTGAGTCGTCTCAGTGGAGTGCTTGAGGGCAACCCTCATAAACACCGTGCCCTGCTTACCCAGCTTTGTGAGGTCCTGTCTCACCTGGACAGGTAATCTAATTAATATATCCCCTACTCAGACTGATAGGGTGGAAAATTGAAAATAGAAGATTGGGAGCTGTAATGGAGCGAACAGATACTCAGCATTGTCTTCCAAGAGATATATCTATTCTCTTGCCAAACACTGGTTCTCTGCGAAAGCAAAAGGTTATACCTGAGTTTGAATAAGTCTTTCTGGAAGTCTTTATACTTGAAATTCAGTGTGATGATTGACTACAGCTCAAAAACTACAGCGCAACACTTTGCCTTATCACATCCTGTTTTTGACACAGATCGCACACCAGAGCTTTTTTCTCACACTCCTTCCTGTGGCGACACAGGTGTTCGTGTCAAAAATATGGAGCTACGGCCAAACACTGGTTACCTACTTTGGGTTTCGTACATATTAAACAAACAAAATGTAATTTGTTACTTGGTCAGCCTTATGGCTCAGTCACACAAGAGCAAAAATAAGACGGCCTCCATTACAACTAGGAAAAGTTGGTGGTTGCCTGGTGATTGCATTGAACACACATTTGACCAACTGTTGACCCAGATGTTGAGCATTCCCCACCTTCAACATCTGGATGACCACTTTCGATCTCAAGGTGACAGCACAGGTCACCTGGTGGGAGGCAACCAGTCTCCAAACAATCTGAGTCAGTGCAACTCAGTCAGCCTGCAACAGCAACAGAGTCGCGATTTTTGCTTTTATTAGTGTATTATCACAGATTGCATCTAACTGCTAACTTGACCTCAAACTCATAGCAGACTTATCCGATCTTATTGCAGTTTTATCTCTGACCATGTCTGCAATTGTTTGCAGTCTGTTGGCATCTTCAAAGCAACTTTTCTAGGTGCTCCAAAGTTGCTTTGAAGACAACAACTGATTGCAAGTGATGCAAACCTGATCCCTGACTTGGAACCAAATAGATGACAAGTTCATTGGACACGGTTGCACTAATTGTGATCATTCTGCAGTCTCCAACCACTGTTTTCCTAGTGTAACCATAGCATTAAGGAACGCCTGCACAGGACATGATTCACTTTCAGACCTCATCAGTTGTTAGTGGACATTTTAGGCTCTGGTTGCATTTCATATGTTTCCCTTTAGTTTAACACGTGACCCGCTTGTTTCGTGTCACGCCCTTTACCACTTGAAGTTGCTGAATTTTGTTGACTTTCTACGATCTCTGCTTCACCAAATTGCCGCTAGTCGCTTCCTGTGTGGATGCTTCTTTAAAGGCTCGGTGCAGCACTGTTGACACTAGGTATGTATTTACTGCACAGGCATGACTGGTGTCAGTGTTCTCATCAAGAAAGTGAATAAACCAGTTTTTTTACATTTTGAACCATTGCTTGAACTCACGTGCACTGTTATTCAACGTATTTGTCCACATTATTAATATAACTAATCAGTTTTACCTTCAGAGGTGGTTGTGTTTGAAATGTCTCCACAACTGCTGTGTAGGGCTCCACATTTACTGGTTACTATATTATTTTCCTTCAAAAAGGGAGCACGCATTGTGATATGTCCATTACTATTTGTTAACAAATGCACTGTATTGTGTGGTGTTATAATTGTGCAAAAATTATACTTGTACAGCAAAAATTATCTCACATGAGCTCCCTTAACTGCTTTATTGCAACTGTTGGGTCTCTATTTTATCTTTTTTCTTTATATCTTGTCTCTAACGACATGTTTTCATTCCTTGCCAGTGAGAAGTTATGAGGAGGCTGCGGTGAGAGACACCTACTCTTGGATCATGGACACATGAGAGGCTTGGTGCTTTTAGGTCAAATCATTGCCAAACAGCAGAGCATGTAGATATTGTTAGATCAGCAAAGGAACAGGTACTTCAGAACAACACACATACTCCATGTCTGCATGCCTATAGTTTATGAATATGTGTGGACATGTGTACTCCCACACATGCCTTTTGTGAATGTAAGTCTGTGCGGCAGTGTTGAGGGGGCTTTACAGTTCATAAATGTCATCAAATAAAATGTCATTTTACTTTCTGAGCTGCCTTAATTAAGTCTTTTGGGAATTACCTTCCCCTTATTGTGTAGATATGTGTATCAGCAGTTATCTACAGGTATATGGCGTGTACAGCAAGCCTAATTATCAGTTTACTGTAAATGATGTTTGGCTTTTGTTTGGTGGAGGGATGTATAGGTAGTTATTTTTAGAATACGTGATTTAAAAAAAAAACCTGTAAAGGGGTGAATATTAAATGTTGGAGTATGCATGTTGGAATTTCTATTGATAATGTCAGGTTCTGAAATGGACAGTTTGTTTGCCATGTTGTCAGAAAATGGAATATTTGTATTTTTCCAGATGTTCATTAAACTATTCTGAAAAAGGGGAATTTATGCAGATTCGTTTCTGACATAATTGTCTAAAGTGCACAGCCTCATGTTTAAAACAAATAACAAAACAGCGCATCACACCTGCAGAGCTAGACCCCACAGCAGGTAACTAATTAGACATGGTTTAGTTCAATTCAGCGACTGTAAAAGGAGAAACTGTAATGATGCAGGGGACGCTGCGTCCCAGCAGAGGGAGATGTCGGCCCACACAGTAACAGTAGCTGAATCCTGGACCAGCTTCTCTGAGGTGTGCTTCATATTTTGCGAGTATCATGCCAAGGTTTAAAAACGTCATCATTTCTGGCAAACTCCGTGTTTAGATTTTTCTGCATCATGCAAAGTTGGTCGCAAACGGCTGATGTCCTTCCAGTCAGGTACACTAAATCAACTTGCCTCATCACTACCTTCTTAAAGTGGATGTTTTTTTGCACCTCTGAAATTTTGAAGTCTCAAACTACAAATGGCAGAGGAAAAAGAAAAGAAGCTTACTGTTTTAGTTTATCTGTTTTATGATTTTAGAATAAGCACAAAATGATGAGAACCGCCAGCGACATTATGTAATGTAACGGAAACACATGGGATTTATATCCAGACCTACCAATAGCAGTCTAACACTGCCAGTCAATAGCTGTAACTAAAAATAGGTGAAATAGACGACAGTCCCTTTTGTCAGGAGTATTCACGTGGACAGAAAAACAGATTGTGGAGAAAAGTGAAGTTAAAAAAGTGCCAGAGTATTGTTCCACAGTTATCTAGTGACATATAATCAAGCAACGTCAAAACCATCTTCCAGCCTATCTTGAATTATTTGATGAATTTTCTTTACTGCAGGAAATTTGTTCCCAGCTTACCGATAAAGAGCCCCTCGTTAAGCCACCTGCTGAAACACGGAGGCACTGGAGACAGTTTTGATGGGCAGGAGGGACACTTGTGCTGTCGTTGTGGCCAAATGCCGCCTAACTACACTTTGGCTGAACGCTAAATTTGTGATGTTAGGAAATCCACTAATTGCCTTATGCTGGAAAGTACCAGTGCCATTAAGTAGTAGTGCATCCATCACATGTGATAGAAGTTAATTCAAACATTTCTTCAAGTTTTGTTTCAAAGAAAGGCAGAATTGATGGAGCAGCTGTCTGTACAGGCCAGGCCTTCCTCCCACAGTTCATCTGACACTGGAATGCCCAGTTCTTGCTGAAATGATCAATATTTACTAACATCATAGATGTCATGACAAAGGGGTGTGTGTCGCATATCTGTCGATTTTCTAGATGAGTAATTCATAAAAACGCTGCTTTGATTGTGGACTCTGAGATACAATCGTTTATACAAAAATTGAACACGGTCATTTTTTTTAAAAAAGCTGAGGATGGGTATATTTACTATGGAGCTGGAAGAATAAAGCATTTATCTTTTCTATGTTAAGCTACCAGTACAACAAAGTCTCTTCTACTTCCAGTCCAGAAATACACAATCCATCTGTGCTGGTTTGAACAAGTGAGTGTATGCTCTCGGGCTGTGTAGCAAGACATTTGGCAGTCCATAAAAGTTTTATATGATTTGAAATCTGCAGGGAGTTTCTGAGAATGGAGTTTTAACCACGTAATTTGTAGGAAGGCTGTACTCTGGAAAAGAACAGCACTCAGAGAGGTCTTTGAGAATGACGTGGATTTGATTTTTAATCAGAGTGCAGAGACTGCAGACCAGTCAGCATCAGGGGAGTCCCATTACCAGAAAGGGAGAGCACAGTAATGATGCCTAAATACAGGAAGGCCAAAGCCAACCCATGTTTACATTCTTCTACAAGCTGACTTTAACAATGCAGGGCATTTTATGTGCCCAGACAAATCAAAGGATTACTGAATCCATCTGTCTGTACACAAAGGGGAAGGTTTTAGAAAACCTATAAGAATCTGCAGCTGATTGTATAATGCAGGCAATCATGGAAAGGGCACCGATTTCCATTTTCTACTGTGAGCTTTTACTTTGTCAAAGAAATTCAACTTTATGAAAAATTTGGTCAGATGAATGTGTTACTGTTTACACTTTTTCTTCACCATTTCCCATTAGTGATAGTATAGGTGATGCTAATTAATATAAACGAATATATTTGCTAATGTTTGGAGTCACCCTTCATTTCTTTATGTTTTGCTTCCAAGGCGACAGATGTTTTTGAGATTTTTAAAAGTGCTTTTGAGCAATACCACTCCAGCCTGGAAGAAAACTTTCAAAGCTTTTCTTTGGACATTGGCTGCTTTTTAACTCACTTTCAGTCCAGTCCTTGTCTTTCTCAGTCTGTCGGCCTGCTGCAAAAGCAACAGGTCTCCATTTCTTCAGCTGAATCTATGAAAAATGTCAGCAATCACACTTTGTCTACTTAAAACTCTGTGCAGTATATAAATGGAAAAAGTGCCAGGTTTAAATCTACATCAGATGAACAGAATCTGAAAGTCATGTCCTTAAGAAAATTCCAGCAAAAACCTGACACAGGATCTGAGATGTGCATCTGGACCTTCAGCTGATCCATCTACTGTTTACTGAAGCCTCATCGAAATCGGTCTGGGTGGAAGGAAGAAGCCATTCTTAAGGAAGGGAAACGGGGAGGAAAGGCTGAGGTATGCCAAAATATACAGGAACTGGACCGAAAATAAATTGGTGGCAACAGGTCTGATGGAGTGATGATTCCAAATTGTCATAGTCATAGTTTGATTCATCGTGCAATACCATCTGGAAAACATGTGATTGGCTTCATTTTTCAGCATGACAGTGATCCCAAAGTCACTCCCAGTGCAGTAAAAGCGTGCCTGGATTAAAACCCACAGTGGAACACTATCAGTCATGGATTGGCCTCCCCAGAGCCCTCAGCATTATTGAAGCAGTGTGGGAACCAAGGGCAACCAACGTCCAAATATTGACTTTCAATCTCATTAGAAGTGTTCAAACTCTGTTTTCGCCTTACATACTGCATTTCCATATCAAGAAGGCTATAGTTGCGGATATTTCAATAAATTGCTGCACGTTTCATTTTTTTCCCCATGCCCAATATAAAGAAATGAAGGGAGACTCAAGACCAAAGTGTGAAGTGAGAAGTTAATAATCGGGGAGTTCACTCCCCCCCCTTTACACACCACCACCACGCGCTCTTACGTCACTGCCAGGAGCTGTCCACGCAGCGGTGGTGCTGAAGCTGAACAAGATGGCTGTGTGTTGGGGACCGGAGAGCTGAGAGCGAAGGGGTGAAAGAGTCTCAGATATAAGCAGTCACTCCATTCACATCAGAGCGACAGGACGGCGGAGCTGGCCTTCACCCTGCAACTGTGAAAACTTTCATTTTGATCAGCTGTAGCGAATCCTGTCGGGCTCTGGTCCTGCTCGCTGGCTACGCCAGGCTTCTCCATCTCCCGCCCAGCCATTCATCCCCGGACTGAATACTACACAGATTAGCTCTGCCAGTTAGGAAGCTGGCGAAGAAGCTGGATCCTGTATTAAAGACGCAGATAAGAGATGTCATTGCTGTGTGTTGGAGGTAAGAGAAAAACTAACAGTCGGTGTGCTGGCTTGGCTTGCTGTCCGTTTCCTTGACCTGCTGGTGTGAGCAGTTTCCATAGCTCCAGTAGTATCTTTACAGCTTTTGGGGGATTGCTGGTTATATTTTTACAATAGCCACCTCCTGCAGATAACATTACGGAAAAAATCCGGGCTGTTAAATGATCATTTGATGCAAATAGCCATTTATAAGGCAATATTTCCCATCACCTGCATCGATGTTTTGTTTTTTCTCAGTTTTAATTTTTTCGCTATAATATACACAGAAATCTTGCACTCCTCCTGCTGCCCATGCTAACAGTCCAGCCTGTTTTTTACAAAACCTGGCATTGCTACAACCCGATCGATTTATGTAGTAGGCGTATGCTTCTGGCAGCTACTGTCAGACATAGTAAAGCAAGATGATATCCACTCTGCTCGTCCCTGTGTGGAGTGTTTTATTCTTTATTTTAAAAAAGGTGATGGCATTTTGATTAAAAATGTCTCGAGTGGATCCCTCTCCTCTCAGTTTCCACGCATAAAATACTCTCTGCAAAAAGGCGTGTTCCATTAGGCTACTGGGTTTCTTTACATTACGATTTCCCTGAACCACGTGACTCATTGCAATGCTATAAAATTTCCATTTCTCCGATTCCGTCCTTAAACATTGCGAGATTTTCCAATTGTTTCCTGTTATTTAAAGACCCACAGACTTTTTCCAGTAAAGTCTTTAATATTGTCTGTGATGTTTGTAAAAATGAACCTGGTAGAAATCTGGTGTCTAGATGTAAAGGCTGTCAGTGAAGTGCTGATAAGACCTCAGCTGTCATTCTGTTGCTGTAAAACCTTGACAGCATTCATAGGAGGTTACATCTGTAAAGTAATGATGGTTTGGCTGGTTTGAGGCTTCATTTCAGGCATTTTGTATGAGGAAAGGTTGTCCACTTCAGATCTTCATTCATTAATACATTATTTCTTTTTCAACTGATGAAATGTAAGTCCCTTGTTCGTAAATACAAAGTCAATTTACCCACGTAGCTTTCCAGTTGGAAACCAGGTGGCCTGCTTGTTCTAAAATTTAGAGAGTGAAGTACCTGTATTGTGGGTACCCCCCCCCCCACACACACACACACACACACACACACACACACACACACATAAGGAACTAAAAGTTTATGTCATATGTGAGAAGATTTGTGCTTAAAATTACATTTTAATTGAACTTACTCCTTCCTAAGAGTTTCTTAAAGTTTTTCTGCTGTCCCTCCCTGCAACAAAAACTTTCTCATGTGTTTTACGACAACTCAGAAAAATTACATTAATGTCGTTACAACATATTCAAAGAACTGGCTTCTTTAGAGACGGCATTATAAATGCAGCTACAGCTGTGGGAGAACCACAAGTTTATGTAATCCAATATCTAGCTATTTGAATGCATGCTGAAACTGTGCACATCTCTGCCTGTCATCAGCCACTTCCTGGACACTGCTGCTCCTTTTACTTCTCACTGAATTGATATCAGGTTTCCTGTATTACAAATATTTATTATTACTACTCAGTGCTTCTAATACTTAGGTTCAAATGTGTGCTATGCAGAGAATCTTTCTCCAGTTTGGGTGCATTTCCAATTCTGAGAGGCTTGGTAAGTTTTGTGTTTTATGGGTTAGTGAAGAAAAAATGGGGAAAAAAAGGGATTTCCTCAAGCTTCTTCCTCAGATTTAATAAGAGGTTAGAACAGGCTTATAGTGTTTGTGAAGAGGCTGCTTTGCTGCTGACACCAGTGCTAGAGCTGATTGCACAGATGTCAGGATTGAGATTCAGGCTCGTTGGTGGTCCCTTTATGTCCTGAAGCTTTGTTGGCATAGCAACCCCAATGGTATTTTAGGTCTCTGCTGGCATTTTCTCATTAGCTTCTAAACACACTGTAATAGGCCTGCAGCTAGGGTTAATATTGATACTATGTTCTTCCTTTCATGGTGGATGTGAGAAGAATGGAGAATTACAGGATGAACAGTATGGGCTGTCATGTTGGACTGCAGCAGTCACACAGTTTTGCCTGCTGAGTTGTGTGTGTGTCTCATGATGTTAGATCTGGTCTGTGAAATGATGGACTGTGCTACAAAAGCTGAGTAAGTAAGTAGATGGCAGTCACACTTTGTAGCAAGATGCACATTCAGGCATTATAGCTCTATAAATGAGCGAGGCATAGCACAAGTGCTCATTAGCATAGTTGTATAATTTAGCACCATACAAACCTTGACTACATCTGTCTTTTACTGTCTCAAAAACACAGCTATGTTACTGTAATACAGTTGAGAAAGCGATCATAGAAAAAGACAACAGCAAAGGCAATTTTTTATTAATGGAAATCTGTGCAACAGTTATAATGAAGCATTCACATTCTGTTGTTAACAATACTTAGGCTGTGTATACTCTTTCCTGTATGTGCTGTATATAATCTTTAAACGGCTGACCGACAGTTGTGCTCTCCGTGCATTTAGCATAATGGCACTCTAATTCTTGTTGCAGGTATTATACTGTAAGGTTTACTGTAAGATAAAGGCCCTATAGTTTTCTGGAGAAAACCCCAGCAATCAAACAACCACCTTTGAGCAAGCACTTTGCAACGGCGGGGAAAGCAAAAGCATGACTGGCTGGGGGTGTGAGGAAGAGAAAAGAAAAAGGGAGCAGAAGGAGACAGGTGAAAAACCATGGACTAAAGGAGAGAAGACACAAATGTAATGACATGCTGCAGTCATATATAAACACATGGGGAGTAAAAGAGAGGTGAGTGGAGAAGAAGTGCTCGGTGTATCACATGAAGTGCTGCAGCAGTCTAAACCTGCAGCATAACTACAGGTTGGTTAATTCACCTGATCCAGCTTCAACTGTAAACTTAAACTATAAGGAAAGGTTTTATTCTAACCTTCAAAGCAGAGAGGGTGTCTCTGCTGAATCCAAACTGGGAGCTGGTTCCACAGAAGACGGAAAAAAGCTGAAGGCTCCGCCTCCCATTCTACTTTTAGAAACTCTAGGAACCACAAGTAAGCCTGCAGTCTGAGAGGGAAGTGCTCTATTAGGATAATATGGTGCTATGAGGTCTTCAAGATACTATAAAATACTACTAAATTCAATTCTAAAATAAAATAGAAATATAGAAATATGCTCTCTCTCTCTTGTTCCCGTCAGCAATCTCACTGCAGCATTTTTGATGATCACTGTGTTACTGATCACAGTATTACTTACTAATACCTTGGCCTAAAACATTGTGCCTGACCAGAAAGTATCTGGTCAGGCACAATGTTTCTAAGATTTTTAGGGCCAAATATAATAACCTAAATTTTTTTCGAAGTTTGACAGAAGAAAATTGCAGCACAATCAGCCCTTTATGTAGTTTACCTATCTGATTTATGTCATCTGGCTTCATAGACAAATAAAGCTGAAGATCATCTGTGTAGCAATGAATATGCATTCTGTGTTTTCTGATAGTGTTGCCTAAGGGGGGCATGTATAGTGTAAATAGAATTGGTCCCAGCACAGAACCCTGTGGAACTCCATGACTAACTTTCATATGTGAAGAAGAGTCCCCATTTGCATGTACAATTTGGATAAGATTAAAACTTTTGCTGCACATTTCCTTTGACACCAATGGTGTATTCTAGTCTTTATATTAAAATCTTATGCTCAACAGTATCAAATGCAGTATCAAATGAGGGCTAACAGCAGAAACACATAAATTAGTCCACTATCAGAGGCCATAAGAAGGTCATTCGTAACCGTCACGAGTGCTCCTTCAGTGCTAAGATGAATTCTGCAAACTGATTGAAACTCTTCAGCTATACCATTCCTCTGCACATGATCACCCAGCTGTTTTACAACCACTCTTCAGTAGGTCGAAAGGCTAAGACAGCCGGAGCAAGTAAAAGCTTTTGAAGTACTGGTTCAATTATAGCCACCTTGAAAGCCTGCGGTAGACATTAATGACTACTTAGTCCTTATACACTAGTTAACATTATTAATACACCATCATCTCCTAGTTGTACTGAGGTCACTGTGACTGAATATTATTTAGGAAACAGGGATGAGCTTTAATCACCAGTTATTTTACACTTGCAAGCTTCTTTTTTTTTAATTAATGACCATACAATCAATGTTATTTTCTTTTTTAATTATAATATTTGTAATTTCCTTCTGTGCACTCCCTCTACAGTACTACAGGTTTATATTGCTGTTGCTGGTGTCAGTATAATGGCTCTGAAGTGTAGGCTCTTTGAAAGCGTTTAATTGGAAAACCTCTTGAAATAAAAAGCCCCTTTAGCTCCTCTGAACCAGGGCACGAGTAAAAGTATTTGTCCAATTTTCACGAGTGAAGAAAGAGAAAATGAAATCCTGTAATCACTGTGGAAGCGACTCAACATTTTCTGTGGAGGTTTTGCACAAAATATATTGCTCTCTTTATTTTTCACCCACACCGCAGCAGTAACTAGCTACAGCAGTGTTGGTTTAGTCTCATGCCTGTGAGCAAGTAACCCCTCCACCACCCCACCCCTCTTCCCCCATCTCCCACACACACACACCTCTCCACTTTCCAGCACCCCCCACCCCTGTCACACTGAAGTGGTTATTTTTAGTGTTGGGGATGCAGCTCACTCTGCCTGCATCCGGCTCCACAGAGAGATTAATGGAGCACAAGAGAAAGAGATAGAAAGGGAACACACGTGCATACTCACCACATGGCAGGGGGAGCTTGTAGGAGCGAGTGATTGACTGAGAGAGAGGGAGAGAGGACCAATGGCTGGCTGACGGTGAGGAGAGGACTGTATATGTGTGAGAGAGAGAGTGTTGGCAAGGGTGCAGCCGAAGGTGTATCTGTCAATTACTGTCCACTTAAAAGCAAAGTACCCATTTGAACTCGTCTTTGTCGAATGCACGTTCAGTGCAGTGAACCTTCCTTACCCCTTTGGCACGACTGCCTTGTCAGCAGCTAAAATATCAGGAAGGAGACTCTACTTTGATTTTGGCTAAGAACACACATGCTTCACGACACTTCCTACTCTGGCACCAGCTTCTTGAATCTGAATAATATTTAAGTGATAAGAGTGATCTCAGGGGTTTCCTGAGGTGATGCTATTTTTAGAAGCCAGTTTTTTCGCAATGATTATCATGCCTGCTCCGCTGTCACTGACTAAGAAAATGACTCAGTGTGTTTCTTTGTCATCATCACATTTGAAACTGTATTTTCTGGCTTTTTTTTCCTTCTATTTAATAACAGACAGTATTTACTTTTCTCCTCTATATTAGTGAGTTGGGCTGTAGGTTGTACAATACAAAGAAAGTCTTCTTTTCATCCGTTCACACGTGTTTAGAATATTTCAAGTGCATGTTGCTGAATTTCCATTAGATAGATTTTAAGTTGCCTGTATTTCTCTCTTTAAACCTAACGTCAGTGAAAAGAGGCAATCATCAGGGATTAAATACCAGTCCGCTGAATATTAATACTTCACTCTTGAACATGGGGATGATGAGAATCGGCAGGGTGCAAGACTAAATGAATAATGAATAAGCTTTTGACGTCACTGTGGTTTTAAAAGTCATTTTGGTACCTCCAGTGGACCCTGCATGGAGGAACTGGCTGTGGCACCTCAGCAGAGATTTGTCTATTGTGTACGATAAACTGCAGAACTGCTCAGTGTTTTATCCATCAGTCTGTGTTGACAGACATGAAGGAAAACACACCTGTATCGTTCAGGCCATCTGTCCATCTCCTGCCCCTCCAACAAGTCACTCAGAGACCCTGACGTCTCCAGCTGAACGGATGCAGTCTTTCATATTGAGAGCCTGGCATTCTGCCCAAAGAGCAAAGTTTAGTTGCAGACCCCCCCACTTTCTCTGTAAAATGCCAGACTACTGTCAGTCACCAAGCAACCATACTTTGATGCACATGAGCTACAGGCAGAGACCCACCTGGTCTGCACTGTAAAGTCTCACATGACACTGTAAGCACAGGCCTTTGAGATCCGATGATCTGATGATGCAATATGATCTCTTAAAAAATACACACAAAAAAAATCTGACAGGCTAATTTCCTGTTTCTTTCCTCAATTTGTTCACAGTGAAAAAAGGCAAGCTTGATGGACCACAAGGTGAGTTGTAACTGGTGAAAATCATGGATGCAATGCATGAAGCTGTTTAATGTAAAACACTGGGGGCATCGAGGCTGATGTTTGAATCTGTTCGTTTTCACAGAGAAATTCAACACATACATCACCCTGAAGGTGCAGAATGTTAAGAGCACAACCATCGCTGTCCGTGGCAGTCAGCCATGTTGGGAGCAGGACTTCATGTTGTGAGTGCTTCTCGCCCTGAAAATGAAAAAAA